>CAMAOD020000094.1:972500-1047500 GCA_945859595.2 Megachile willughbiella | reverse complement strand
GTCTCTGTCTCTGTCTCTGTCTCGGTCTTTGCCTCCGTCTCTGTCTCTGTCTCTGTCTCTGCCCCGTATCTGTCTCTGTCTCTGTTTCTGTCTCTGTCTCTGTCGCTGTCTCTCCCTCTGTCTCTGTCTCCGTCTCTGTCCCTGGCTCTGTCTCTGCCTCTGCCAACGTCTCTGTCTCTGTCTCGGTCTTTGTCTCCGTCTCTGCCTCGGTCTTTGTCTCAGTCTCTGTCTCTGCCTCTGTCTCTTTCTCTGTCTCCGTCTGTGTCTCTGTCTCTGTCTCTGTCTCTGTCTCTGTCTCTGTCTCTGTCTCTGTCTCTGTCTCTGTCTCTGTCTCTGTCTGTGTCTCTGTCTCCGTCTCTGTCTCTGCCGCTGTCTCTGTCTCAGTCTCAGTCCCTGGCTCTGTCTGTGCCTCTGTCTCCGTCTCTGTCTCTGTCTCTGTCTCGGCCTTTGTCTCCGTCTCTGTCTCTGTCTCTGTCTCTGTCTCTGTCTCTGTCTCTGTCTCTGTCTCTGTCTCTGTCTCTGTCTCTGTCTCCGTCTCTGTCTCTGTCTCCGTCTATGTCTCTGTCTCTGTCTCTGTCTACGCCTCTGTCTCTGCCTCTGTCTCTGTCTCTGTCTCTGTCTCTGTCTCTGTCTCAGCCCCGTATCTGTCTCTGTCTCTGTTTCTGTCTCTGTCGCTGTCTCTCCCTCTGTCTCTGTCTCCGTCTCTCTCCCTGGCTCTGTCTCTGCCTCTGTCTCCGCGTCTGTATCGGTCTCTGTCTCCGTCTCTATCTCTGTCTCTGTCTCTGTCTCCGTCTCTGTCTCTGTCTCTGTCTCTGTCTCTGTCTCTGTCTCGGCCTTTGTCTCCGTCTCTGTCTCTGCTGCTGCCTCTGTCTCAGTCTCAGTCCCTGGCTCTGTCTCTGCCTCTGTCTCCGTCTCTGTCTCTGTCTCTGTCTCGGTCTTTGCCTCCGTCTCTGTCTCTGTCTCTGTCTCTGTCCCTGTCTCTGTCTCCGTCTCCGTCTCTGTCACTGTCTCCGTCTCTGTCTCTGTCTCTGTCTCTGTCTACGCCTCTGTCTCTGTCTCAGCCCCGTATCTGTCTCTGTCTCTGTTTCTGTCTCTGTCTCTGTCTCTTTCTCTGTCTCCGTCTCTGTCTCTGTCTCTGTCTCTGTCTCTGTCTCTGTCTCTGTCTCTGTCTCTGTCTCTGTCTCTGTCTCTGTCTCTGTCTCTGTCTCTGTCTCTGTCTCTGTCTCTGTCTCTGTCTCTGTCTCTGTCTCTGTCTCTGTCTCTGTCTCTGTCTCTGTCTCTGTCTCTGTCTCTGTCTCCGTCTCGGTCTTTGTCTCCGTCTCTGTCTCTGTCTCTGTCTCTGTCGCTGTCTCTCCCTCTGTCTCTGTCTCCGTCTCTGTCCCTAGCTCTGTCTCTGCCTCTGCCAACGTCTCTGTCTCTGTCTCTTTCTCTGTCTCCGTCTCTGCCTCTGTCTCTGTCTCTGTCTCTGTCCCTGTCTCTGTCTCTGTCTCTGTCTCTGTCTCTGTCTCTGTCTCTGTCTCTGTCTCTGTCTCTGTCTCTGTCTCTGTCTCTGTCTCTGTCTCTGTCTGTGTCTGTGTCTCTGTCTCCGTCTCTGTCTCTGCCGCTGTCTCTGTCTCAGTCTCAGTCCCTGGCTCTGTCTCTGCCTCTGTCTCCGTCTCTGTCTCTGTCTCCGTCTCTGTCTCTGTCTCCGTCTCTGTCTCTGTCTCTGTCTCTTTCTCTGTCTCCGTCTCTGTCTCTGTCTCTGTCTCTGTCTCTGTCTCTGTCTCTGTCTCTGTCTCTGTCTCGGTCTCTGTCTCTGTCTCTGTCTCTGTCTCTGTCTCTGACTCTGTCTCTGTCTCTGTCTCTGTCTGTGTCTCTGTCTCCGTCTCTGTATCTGCCGCTGTCTCTGTCTCAGTCTCAGTCCCTGGCTCTGTCTGTGCCTCTGTCTCCGTCTCTGTCTCTGCCTCTGTCTCCGTCTCTGTCTCTGTCTCTGTCTGTGTCTCTGTCTCTGTCTCTGCCTCTGTCTCTGTCTCTGTCTCTGTCTCTGCCTCTGCCTCTGTCTCTGTCCCTGTCTCTGTCTCCGTCTCCGTCTCTGTCACTGTCTCCGTCTCTGTCTCTGTCTCTGCCTCTGCCAACGTCTCTGTCTCTGTCTCTTTCTCTGTCTCCGTCTCTGCCTCTGTCTCTGTCTCTGTCTCTGTCCCTGTCTCTGTCTCTGTCTCTGTCTCTGTCTCTGTCTCTGTCTCTGTCTCTGTCTCTGTCTCTGTCTCTGTCTCTGTCTCTGTCTCTGTCTCTGTCTCTGTCTCTGTCTCTGTCTCTGTCTGTGTCTGTGTCTCTGTCTCCGTCTCTGTCTCTGCCGCTGTCTCTGTCTCAGTCTCAGTCCCTGGCTCTGTCTCTGCCTCTGTCTCCGTCTCTGTCTCTGTCTCCGTCTCTGTCTCTGTCTCTGTCTCTGTCTCTGTCTCTGTCTCGGCCTTTGTCTCCGTCTCTGTCTCTGCTGCTGCCTCTGTCTCAGTCTCAGTCCCTGGCTCTGTCTCTGCCTCTGTCTCCGTCTCTGTCTCTGTCTCTGTCTCGGTCTTTGCCTCCGTCTCTGTCTCTGTCTCTGTCTCTGTCCCTGTCTCTGTCTCCGTCTCCGTCTCTGTCACTGTCACTGTCTCCGTCTCTGTCTCTGTCTCTGTCTCTGTCTACGCCTCTGTCTCTGTCTCAGCCCCGTATCTGTCTCTGTCTCTGTTTCTGTCTCTGTCTCTGTCTCTTTCTCTGTCTCCGTCTCTGTCTCTGTCTCTGTCTCTGTCTCTGTCTCTGTCTCTGTCTCTGTCTCTGTCTCTGTCTCTGTCTCTGTCTCTGTCTCTGTCTCTGTCTCTGTCTCTGTCTCTGTCTCTGTCTCTGTCTCTGTCTCTGTCTCTGTCTCTGTCTCTGTCTCTGTCTCTGTCTCTGTCTCTGTCTCTGTCTCTGTCTCTGTCTCCGTCTCGGTCTTTGTCTCCGTCTCTGTCTCTGTCTCTGTCTCTGTCGCTGTCTCTCCCTCTGTCTCTGTCTCCGTCTCTGTCCCTAGCTCTGTCTCTGCCTCTGCCAACGTCTCTGTCTCTGTCTCTTTCTCTGTCTCCGTCTCTGCCTCTGTCTCTGTCTCTGTCTCTGTCCCTGTCTCTGTCTCTGTCTCTGTCTCTGTCTCTGTCTCTGTCTCTGTCTCTGTCTCTGTCTCTGTCTCTGTCTCTGTCTCTGTCTCTGTCTCTGTCTCTGTCTCTGTCTCTGTCTCTGTCTCTGTCTCTGTCTCTGTCTGTGTCTGTGTCTCTGTCTCCGTCTCTGTCTCTGCCGCTGTCTCTGTCTCAGTCTCAGTCCCTGGCTCTGTCTCTGCCTCTGTCTCCGTCTCTGTCTCTGTCTCTGTCTCCGTCTCTGTCTCTGTCTCCGTCTCTGTCTCTGTCTCTGTCTCTTTCTCTGTCTCCGTCTCTGTCTCTGTCTCTGTCTCTGTCTCTGTCTCTGTCTCTGTCTCTGTCTCTGTCTCGGTCTCTGTCTCTGTCTCTGTCTCTGTCTCTGTCTCTGACTCTGTCTCTGTCTCTGTCTCTGTCTGTGTCTCTGTCTCCGTCTCTGTATCTGCCGCTGTCTCTGTCTCAGTCTCAGTCCCTGGCTCTGTCTGTGCCTCTGTCTCCGTCTCTGTCTCTGCCTCTGTCTCCGTCTCTGTCTCTGTCTCTGTCTGTGTCTCTGTCTCTGTCTCTGCCTCTGTCTCTGTCTCTGTCTCTGTCTCTGCCTCTGCCTCTGTCTCTGTCCCTGTCTCTGTCTCTGTCTCCGTCTCGGTCTCTGTCTCCGTCTCTGTCTCTGTCTCCGTCTCTGTCTACGCCTCTGTCTCTGTCTCAGCCCCGTATCTGTCTCTGTCTCTGTTTCTGTCTCTGTCTCTGTCTCTTTCTCTGTCTCCGTCTCTGTCTCTGTCTCTGTCTCCGTCTCTGTCTCTGTCTCTGTCTCTGTCTCTGTCCCTGTCTCTGTCTCTGTCTCTGTCTCTGTCTCTGTCTCTGTCTCTGTCTCTGTCTCTGTCTCTGTCTCTGTCTGTGTCTCTGTCTCCGTCTCTGTCTCTGCCGCTGTCTCTGTCTCAGTCTCAGTCCCTGGCTCTGTCTGTGCCTCTGTCTCCGTCTCTGTCTCTGTCTCTGTCTCTCTCTCTGTCTCTGTCTCTGTCTCTGTCTCTGTCTCTGTCTCTGTCTCTGTCTCTGTCTCTGTCTCTGTCTCTGTCTCTGTCTCTGTCTCTGTCTCTGTCTCTGTCTCTGTCTCTGTCTCTGTCTCTGTCTCTGTCTCCGTCTCTGTCTCTGTCTCTGTCTCTGTCTCTGTCTCTTTCTCTGTCTCCGTCTCTGTCTCTGTCTCTGTCTCTGTCTCTGTCTCTGTCTCTGTCTCTGTCTCTGTCTCTGTCTCTGTCTCTGTCTCTGTCTCTGTCTCTGTCTCTGTCTGTGTCTCTGTCTCCGTCTCTGTCTCTGCCGCTGTCTCTGTCTCAGTCTCAGTCCCTGGCTCTGTCTGTGCCTCTGTCTCCGTCTCTGTCTCTGTCTCTGTCTCCGTCTCTGTCTCTGTCTCTGTCTGTGTCTCTGTCTCTGTCTCTGTCTCTGTCTCTGTCTCTGTCTCTGTCTCTGTCTCTGCCTCTGCCTCTGTCTCTGTCCCTGTCTCTGTCTCTGTCTCCGTCTCTGTCTCTGTCTCCGTCTCTGTCTCTGTCTCTGTCTCTGTCTACGCCTCTGTCTCTGTCTCTGTTTCTGTCTCTGTCTCTGTCTCTTTCTCTGTCTCCGTCTCTGTCTCTGTCTCTGTCTCTGTCTCTGTCTCTGTCTCTGTCTCTGTCTCTGTCTCTGTCTCTGTCTCTGTCTCTGTCTCCGTCTCTGTCTCTGTCTCTGTCTCTGTCTCTGTCTCTGTCTCTGTCTGTGTCTCTGTCTCAGTCTCTGTCTCTGCCGCTGTCTCTGTCTCAGTCTCAGTCCCTGGCTCTGTCTCTGCCTCTGTCTCCGTCTCCGTCTCTGTCTCTGTCTCTGTCTCGGTCTTTGCCTCCGTCTCTGTCTCTGTCTCTGTCTCTGTCCCTGTCTCTGTCTCTGTCTCCGTCTCTGTCTCTGTCTCTGTCTCTGTCTACGCCTCTGTCTCTGTCTCAGCCCCGTATCTGTCTCTGTCTGTGTTTCTGTCTCTGTCTCTGTCTCTTTCTCTGTCTCCGTCTCTGTCTCTGTCTCTGTCTCTGTCTCTGTCTCTGTCTCTGTCTCTGTCTCTGTCTCTGTCTCTGTCTCTGTCTCTGTCTCTGTCTCTGTCTCTGTCTCTGTCTCTGTCTCTGTCTCTGTCTCTGTCTCTGTCTCTGTCTCTGTCTCTGTCTCTGTCTCTGTCTCTGTCTCTGTCTCTGTCTGTGTCTCTGTCTCCGTCTCTGTCTCTGCCGCTGTCTCTGTCTCAGTCTCGGTCCCTGGCTCTGTCTCTGCCTCTGTCTCCGTCTCTGTCTCTGTCTCTGTCTCGGTCTTTGCCTCCGTCTCTGTCTCTGTCTCTGTCTCTGCCCCGTATCTGTCTCTGTCTCTGTTTCTGTCTCTGTCTCTGTCGCTGTCTCTCCCTCTGTCTCTGTCTCCGTCTCTGTCCCTGGCTCTGTCTCTGCCTCTGCCAACGTCTCTGTCTCTGTCTCGGTCTTTGTCTCCGTCTCTGCCTCGGTCTTTGTCTCAGTCTCTGTCTCTGCCTCTGTCTCTTTCTCTGTCTCCGTCTGTGTCTCTGTCTCTGTCTCTGTCTCTGTCTCTGTCTCTGTCTCTGTCTCTGTCTCTGTCTCTGTCTCTGTCTCTGTCTCTGTCTCTGTCTCTGTCTGTGTCTCTGTCTCCGTCTCTGTCTCTGCCGCTGTCTCTGTCTCAGTCTCAGTCCCTGGCTCTGTCTGTGCCTCTGTCTCCGTCTCTGTCTCTGTCTCTGTCTCGGCCTTTGTCTCCGTCTCTGTCTCTGTCTCTGTCTCTGTCTCTGTCTCTGTCTCTGTCTCTGTCTCTGTCTCTGTCTCTGTCTCTGTCTCTGTCTCTGTCTCTGTCTCCGTCTCTGTCTCTGTCTCCGTCTATGTCTCTGTCTCTGTCTCTGTCTACGCCTCTGTCTCTGCCTCTGTCTCTGTCTCTGTCTCTGTCTCTGTCTCTGTCTCAGCCCCGTATCTGTCTCTGTCTCTGTTTCTGTCTCTGTCGCTGTCTCTCCCTCTGTCTCTGTCTCCGTCTCTCTCCCTGGCTCTGTCTCTGCCTCTGTCTCCGCGTCTGTATCGGTCTCTGTCTCCGTCTCTATCTCTGTCTCTGTCTCTGTCTCCGTCTCTGTCTCTGTCTCTGTCTCTCTCTCTGTCTCTGTCTCGGCCTTTGTCTCCGTCTCTGTCTCTGCTGCTGCCTCTGTCTCAGTCTCAGTCCCTGGCTCTGTCTCTGCCTCTGTCTCCGTCTCTGTCTCTGTCTCTGTCTCGGTCTTTGCCTCCGTCTCTGTCTCTGTCTCTGTCTCTGTCCCTGTCTCTGTCTCCGTCTCCGTCTCTGTCACTGTCTCCGTCTCTGTCTCTGTCTCTGTCTCTGTCTACGCCTCTGTCTCTGTCTCAGCCCCGTATCTGTCTCTGTCTCTGTTTCTGTCTCTGTCTCTGTCTCTTTCTCTGTCTCCGTCTCTGTCTCTGTCTCTGTCTCTGTCTCTGTCTCTGTCTCTGTCTCTGTCTCTGTCTCTGTCTCTGTCTCTGTCTCTGTCTCTGTCTCTGTCTCTGTCTCTGTCTCTGTCTCTGTCTCTGTCTCTGTCTCTGTCTCTGTCTCTGTCTCTGTCTCTGTCTCTGTCTCTGTCTCTGTCTCTGTCTCTGTCTCTGTCTCTGTCTCTGTCTCTGTCTCTGTCTCTGTCTCCGTCTCGGTCTTTGTCTCCGTCTCTGTCTCTGTCTCTGTCTCTGTCGCTGTCTCTCCCTCTGTCTCTGTCTCCGTCTCTGTCCCTAGCTCTGTCTCTGCCTCTGCCAACGTCTCTGTCTCTGTCTCTTTCTCTGTCTCCGTCTCTGTCTCTGTCTCTGTCTCTGTCTCTGTCCCTGTCTCTGTCTCTGTCTCTGTCTCTGTCTCTGTCTCTGTCTCTGTCTCTGTCTCTGTCTCTGTCTCTGTCTCTGTCTCTGTCTCTGTCTCAGTCTCTGTCTCTGTCTCTGTCTCTGTCTCTGTCTCTGTCTCTGTCTGTGTCTGTGTCTCTGTCTCCGTCTCTGTCTCTGCCGCTGTCTCTGTCTCAGTCTCAGTCCCTGGCTCTGTCTCTGCCTCTGTCTCCGTCTCTGTCTCTGTCTCTGTCTCCGTCTCTGTCTCTGTCTCCGTCTCTGTCTCTGTCTCTGTCTCTTTCTCTGTCTCCGTCTCTGTCTCTGTCTCTGTCTCTGTCTCTGTCTCTGTCTCTGTCTCTGTCTCTGTCTCGGTCTCTGTCTCTGTCTCTGTCTCTGTCTCTGTCTCTGTCTCTGTCTCTGTCTCTGTCTCTGTCTCTGTCTCTGTCTGTGTTTCTGTCTCCGTCTCTGTCTCTGCCGCTGTCTCTGTCTCAGTCTCAGTCCCTGGCTCTGTCTGTGCCTCTGTCTCCGTCTCTGTCTCTGCCTCTGTCTCCGTCTCTGTCTCTGTCTCTGTCTGTGTCTCTGTCTCTGTCTCTGCCTCTGTCTCTGTCTCTGTCTCTGTCTCTGCCTCTGCCTCTGTCTCTGTCCCTGTCTCTGTCTCTGTCTCCGTCTCGGTCTCTGTCTCCGTCTCTGTCTCTGTCTCCGTCTCTGTCTACGCCTCTGTCTCTGTCTCAGCCCCGTATCTGTCTCTGTCTCTGTTTCTGTCTCTGTCTCTGTCTCTTTCTCTGTCTCCGTCTCTGTCTCTGTCTCTGTCTCTGTCTCTGTCTCTGTCTCTGTCTCTGTCTCTGTCTCTGTCTCTGTCTCTGTCTCTGTCTCTGTCTCTGTCTCTGTCTCTGTCTCTGTCTCTGTCTCTGTCTCTGTCTCTGTCTCTGTCTCTGTCTCTGTCTCTGTCTCTGTCTCTGTCTCTGTCTCTGTCTCTGTCTGTGTCTCTGTCTCCGTCTCTGTCTCTGTCGCTGTCTCTGTCTCAGTCTCAGTCCCTGGCTCTGTCTCTGCCTCTGTCTCCGTCTCTGTCTCTGTCTCTGTCTCGGTCTTTGCCTCCGTCACTGTCTCTGTCTCTGTCTCTGTCCCTGTCTCTGTCTCTGTCTCCGTCTCTGTCTCTGTCTCCGTCTCTGTCTCTGTCTCCGTCTCTGTCTCTGTCTCCGTCTATGTCTCTGTCTCTGTCTCTGTCTACGCCTCTGTCTCTGCCTCTGTCTCTGTCTCTGTCTCTGTCTCTGTCTCTCCCTCTGTCTCTGTCTCCGTCTCTCTCCCTGGCTCTGTCTCTGCCTCTGTCTCCGCGTCTGTATCGGTCTCTGTCTCCGTCTCTATCTCTGTCTCTGTCTCTGTCTCCGTCTCTGTCTCTGTCTCTGTCTCTGTCTCTGTCTCTGTCTCTGTCTCTGTCTCTGTCTCTGTCTCTGTCTCTGTCTCTGTCTCTGTCTCTGTCTCTGTCTCTGTCTCTGTCTCTGTCTCTGTCTCTGGCTCTGTCTCTGTCTGTGTCTCTCTCTCCGTCTCTGACTCTGTTTCTGTCTCTATCTCCGTCCTTGTCTCTGTCTCTGTCTCTGTCTCTGTCTCTGTCTTCGTCTCTGTCTCTGTCTCTGTCTCTGCCTCTGACTCTGTCTATGTATCTGTCTCTGTCTCTGTCTCTGTCTCTGTCTCTGTCTCTGCCTCTGCCTCTGTCTCTGTCCCTGTCTCTGTCGCTGTCTCTCCCTCTGTCCCTGTATCCGTCTCTGTCCCTGGCTCTGTCTCTGCCTCTATCTCCGTCTCTGTCTCTGTCTCTGTCTCTGTCACTTTTTCTGTCTCTGTCGCTGTCTCTCCCTCTGTCCCTGTCTCCGTCTCTGTCTCTGTCTCTGTCTCCGTCTCTGTCTCTGTCTCTGTCTCTGTCTCCGTCTCTGCCTCCGTCTCTGTCTCTGTCTCCGTCTCTGTCTCTGTCTCTGTCTGTGTCTCGGCCTCTGTGTCGGTCCTTGTCTCCGTCTCTGTCTCTGTCTCTGTATCGGTTTCTGTCTCTGTCTCTATCTCTGTCTCTGCCTCCGTCTCTGTCTCTGTCTCTGTCTCTGTCTCTGTCTCTGTCTCTGTCTCTGTCTCCGTCTCTGTCTCTGTCTCCGTCTCTGTCTCTGTCTCTGTCTCAGCCCCGTAACTGTCTCTGTCTCTGTTTCTGTCTCTGTCGCTGTCTCTCGGTCTGTCTCTGTCTCCG
This sequence comes from Megachile willughbiella, assembly GCA_945859595.2. Classification (NCBI taxonomy): domain Eukaryota; kingdom Metazoa; phylum Arthropoda; class Insecta; order Hymenoptera; family Megachilidae; genus Megachile; species Megachile willughbiella. The sequence continues at coordinate 1,038,336 of CAMAOD020000094.1, read as the reverse complement.
TCTCTCTCCCAGGCTCTGTCTCTGCCTCTGTCTCCGCGTCTGTATCGGTCTCTGTCTCTGTCTCTATCTCTGTCTCTGTCCCTGTCTCCGTCTCTGTCTCTGTCTCTGTCTCCGTCTCTGTCTCTGTCTCTGCCTCTGTCTCCGTCTCTGTCTCTGTCTCTGTCTCTGTCTGTTTCTCTGTCTCTGTCCCTGTCTCTGTCTGTCTCTGTCTCTGTCTCTGCCTCTCTCTCTGTTTCTGGTTCTGTCTCTGCCTCTGTCACCGTCTCTGTCTCTATCTCTATCTCTGTCTCTGTCTCCGTCTCTGTCTCTGTCTCTGTCTCTGTCTCTGTCTCTGTCTCTGTCTCCGTCTCTGTCTCTGTCTCCGTCTCTGTCTCTGTCTCTGTCTCTGTCTTCGCCTCTGTCTCTGCCTCTGTCTCTGTCTCTGTCTCAGCCCCGTATCTGTCTCTGTCTCTGTCTCTGCCTCTGCCTCTGTCTCTGTCCCTGTCTCTGTCGCTGTCTCTCCCTCTGTCCCTGTATCCGTCTCTGTCCCTCGCTCTGTCTCTGCCTCTATCTCCGTCTCTGTCTCTGTCTCTTTCTCTGTCACTGTCTCTGTCTCTGTCGCTGTCTCTCCCTCTGTCCCTGTCTCCGTCTCTGTCTCTGTCTCTGTCTCCGTCTCTGTCTCTGTCTCTGTCTCTGTCTCCGTCTCTGCCTCCGTCTCTGTCTCTGTCTCCGTCTCTGTCTCTGTCTCTGTCTGTGTCTCGGCCTCTGTGTCGGTCTTTGTCTCCGTCTCTGTCTCTGTCTCTGTATCGGTCTCTGTCTCTGCCTCTATCTCTGTCTCTGTCTCCGTCTCTGTCTCTGTCTCTATCTCTGTCTCTGTCTCTGTCTCCGTCTCTGTCTCTGCCTCTGCCTCTGTCTCTGTCTCTGTCTCTGTCGCTGTCTCTCCCTCTGTACCTGTATCCGTCTCTGTCCCTGGCTCCGTCTCTGTCTCTGTCTCTGTCTCTGTCTCTGTCACTGTCTCTTTCTCTGTCGCTGTCTCTCCCTCTGTCCCTGTATCCGTCTCTGTCCCTGGCTCCGTCTCTGTCTCTGTCTCTGTCTCTGTCTCTGTCACTGTCTCTTTCTCTGTCGCTGTCTCTCCCTCTGTCCCTGTCTCCGTCTCTGTCTCTGTCTCTGTCTCCGTCTCTGTCTCTGTCTCTCTCTCTGTCTCCGTCTCTGTCTCTGTCTCTGTCTGTGTCTCTGTCTCTGTCCCTGTCTCTGTCTGTCTCTGTCTCTGTCTCTCCCTCTGTCCCTGTATCCGTCTCTGTCCCTGGCTCCGTCTCTGTCTCTGTCTCTGTCTCTGTCTCTGTCACTGTCTCTTTCTCTGTCGCTGTCTCTCCCTCTGTCCCTGTCTCCGTCTCTGTCTCTGTCTCTGTCTCCGTCTCTGTCTCTGTCTCTGTCTCTGTCTCCGTCTCTGTCTCTGTCTGTCTCTGTCTCTGTCTCTGTCTCTGTCTCTGTCTCCGTCTCTGTCTCTGTCTCTGTCTCTGTCTCTGTCTCTGTCTCTGTTTCTGGTTCTCTCTCTGCCTCTGTCACCGTCTCTGTCTCTGTCTCTGTCTGTGTCTCTGCCTCTGTGTCGGTCTTTGTCTCCGTCTCTGTCTCTGCCCCGTATCTGTCTCTGTCTCTGTTTCTGTCTCTGTCTCTGTCGCTGTCTCTCCCTCTGTCTCTGTCTCCGTCTCTGTCCCTGGCTCTGTCTCTGCCTCTGCCAACGTCTCTGTCTCTGTCTCGGTCTTTGTCTCCGTCTCTGTCTCGGTCTTTGTCTCAGTCTCTGTCTCTGTCTCTGTCTCTGTCTCTGTCTCTGTCTCCGTCTCTGTCTCTGTCTCTGTCTCTGTCTGTGTCTCTGTCTCTGTCCCTTTCTCTGTCTGTCTCTGTCTCTGCCTCTATCTCTGTCTCTGTCCCTGTCTCTGTCTCTGTCTCTGTCTCTGTCTCTGTCTCTGTCTCTGTTTCTGGTTCTGTCTCTGCCTCTGTCACCGTCTCTGTCTCTGTCTCTGTCTGTGTCTCTGCCTCTGTGTCGGTCTTTGTCTCCGTCTCTGTCTCTGTCTCTGTATCGGTCTCTGTCTCCGTCTCTATCTCTGTCTCTGTCTCTGTCTGTGTCTCTGTCTCCGTCTCTGTCTCTGCCGCTGTCTATGTCTCTGTCTCTGCCCCGAAACTGTCTCTGTCTCTGTTTCTGTCTCTGTCTCTGTCGCTGTCTCTCCCTCTGTCTCTGTCTCCGTCTCTGTCCCTGGCTCTGTCTCTGCCTCTGCCAACGTCTCTGTCTCTGTCTCGGTCTTTGTCTCCGTCTCTGTCTCGGTCTTTGTCTCAGTCTCTGTCTCTGCCTCTGTCTCTTTCTCTGTCTCCGTCTGTGTCTCTGTCTCTGTCTCTGTCTCTGTCTCTGTCTCTGTCTCTGTCTCTGTCTCTGTCTCTGTCTCTGTCTGTGGCTCTGTCTCCGTCTCTGTCTCTGCCGCTGTCTCTGTCTCAGTCTCAGTCCCTGGCTCTGTCTGTGACTCTGTCTCCGTCTCTGTCTCTGTCTCTGTCTCGGTCTTTGTCTCCGTCTCTATCTCTCTCTCTGTCTCTGTCTCTGTCTCTGTCTCTGTCTCTGTCTCTGTCTCTGTCTCTGTCTCCGTCTCTGTCTCTGTCTCCGTCTCTGTCTCTGTCTCTGTCTCTGTCTACGCCTCTGTCTCTGCCTCTGTCTCTGTCTCTGTCTCTGTCTCTGTCTCTGTCTCTGTCTCTGTCTCAGCCCCGTATCTGTCTCTGTCTCTGTTTCTGTCTCTGTCGCTGTCTCTCCCTCTGTCTCTGTCTCCGTCTCTCTCCCTGGCTCTGTCTCTGCCTCTGTCTCCGCGTCTGTCTCCGTCTCTGTCTCTGTCTCTGTCTCTGTCTCTGTCTCTGTCTCTGTCTCTGTCTCTGTCTCTGTCTCTGTCTCTGTCTCTGTCTCTGTCTCTGTCTCTGTCTCTGTCTCTGTCTGTGTCTCTGTCTCCGTCTCTGTCTCTGCCGCTGTCTCTGTCTCAGTCTCAGTCCCTGGCTCTGTCTGTGCCTCTGTCTCCGTCTCTGTCTCTGTCTCTGTCTCTGTCTCTGTCTCTGTCTCTGTCTCTGTCTCTGTCTCTGTCTCTGTCTCTGTCTCTGTCGCTGTCTCTCCCTCTGTCCCTGTATCCGTCTCTGTCCCTGGCTCTGTCTCTGCCTCTATCTCCGTCTCTGTCTCTGTCTCTGTCTCTGTCTCTGTCTCTGTCTCTGTCTCTGTCTGTGTCTCTGTCTCCGTCTCTGTCTCTGCCGCTGTCTCTGTCTCAGTCTCAGTCCCTGGCTCTGTCTGTGCCTCTGTCTCCGTCTCTGTCTCTGTCTCTGTCTCTGTCTCTGTCTCTGTCTCTGTCTCCGTCTCTGTCTCTGTCTCTGTCTGTGTCTCTGTCTCTGTCTCTGTCGCTGTCTCTCCCTCTGTCTCTGTCTCCGTCTCTGTCTCTGTGTCTATCTCTGCCTCTGACTCCGTCTGCGTCTCTGTCTCTGTCTCCGTCTATGTCCCAGTCTCTGTCTCTGTCTCCGTCTCTGTCCCTGGCTCTGTCTCTGCCTCTGTCACCGTCTCTGCCTCTCTCTCGGTCTTTGTCTCTGTCTCTGTCTCTGTCTCTGTCTCTGTCTCTGTCTCTGTCTCTGTCTCTGTCTCTGTCTCTGTCTCTGTCTCTGTCCCTGTCTCTGTCTCTGTCTCTGTCTCTGTCTCTGTCTCTGTCTCTGTCTCTGTCTCTGTCTCTGTCTCATCCCCGTATCTGTCTCTGTCTCTGTTTCTGTCTCTGTCGCTGTCTCTCGCTCTGTCTCTGTCTCCGTCTCTCTCCCTGGCTCTGTCTCTGCCTCTGTCTCCGCGTCTGTATCGGTCTCTGTCTCTGTCTCTGTCTCCGTCTCTGTCTCTGTCTCTGTCTCTGTCTCTGTCTCTGTTTCTGGTTCTGTCTCTGCCTCTGTCACCGTCTCTGTCTCTGTCTGTGTCTCTGCCTCTGTGTCGGTCTTTGTCTCCGTCTCTGTCTCTGTCTCTGTCTCTGTCTCCGTCTCTGTCTCTGTCTCTGTCTCTGTCTGTGTCTCTGTCTCTGTCCCTGTCTCTGTCTGTCTCTGTCTCTGCCTCTATCTCTGTCTCTGTCCCTGTCTCTGTCTCTGTCTCTGTCTCTGTCTCTGTCTCTGTCTCTATTTCTGGTTCTGTCTCTGCCTCTGTCACCGTCTCTGTCTCTGTCTCTGTCTGTGTCTCTGCCTCTGTGTCGGTCTTTGTCTCCGTCTCTGTCTCTGTCTCTGTATCGGTCTCTGTCTCCGTCTCTATCTCTGTCTCTGTCTCTGTCTGTGTCTCTGTCTCCGTCTCTGTCTCTGCCGCTGTCTCTGTCTCTGTCTCTGCCCCGTATCTGTCTCTGTCTCTGTTTCTGTCTCTGTCTCTGTCGCTGTCTCTCCCTCTGTCTCTGTCTCCGTCTCTGTCCCTGGCTCTGTCTCTGCCTCGGCCAACGTCTCTGTCTCTGTCTCGGTCTTTGTCTCCGTCTCTGTCTCGGTCTTTGTCTCAGTCTCTGTCTCTGCCTCTGTCTCTTTCTCTGTCTCCGTCTGTGTCTCTGTCTCTGTCTCTGTCTCTGTCTCTGTCTCTGTCTCTGTCTCTGTCTCTGTCTCTGTCTCTGTCTCTGTCTGTGTCTCTGTCTCCGTCTCTGTCTCTGCCGCTGTCTCTGTCTCAGTCTCAGTCCCTGGCTCTGTCTGTGACTCTGTCTCCGTCTCTGTCTCTGTCTCTGTCTCGGTCTTTGTCTCCGTCTCTATCTCTCTCTCTGTCTCTGTCTCTGTCTCTGTCTCTACCTCTGTCTCTGTCCCTGTCTCCGTCTCTGTCTCTGTCTCTGTCTCCGTCTCTGTCTCTGTCTCTGCCTCTGTCTCCGTCTCTGTCTCTGTCTCTGTCTCTGTCTGTTTCTCTGTCTCTGTCCCTGTCTCTGTCTGTCTCTGTCTCTGTCTCTGCCTCTCTCTCTGTTTCTGGTTCTGTCTCTGCCTCTGTCACCGTCTCTGTCTCTATCTCTATCTCTGTCTCTGTCTCCGTCTCTGTCTCTGTCTCTGTCTCTGTCTCTGTATCTGTCTCTGTCTCCGTCTCTGTCTCTGTCTCCGTCTCTGTCTCTGTCTCTGTCTCTGTCTTCGCCTCTGTCTCTGCCTCTGTCTCTGTCTCTGTCTCTGTCTCTGTCTCAGCCCCGTATCTGTCTCTGTCTCTGTCTCTGCCTCTGCCTCTGTCTCTGTCCCTGTCTCTGTCGCTGTCTCTCCCTCTGTCCCTGTATCCGTCTCTGTCCCTCGCTCTGTCTCTGCCTCTATCTCCGTCTCTGTCTCTGTCTCTTTCTCTGTCACTGTCTCTGTCTCTGTCGCTGTCTCTCCCTCTGTCCCTGTCTCCGTCTCTGTCTCTGTCTCTGTCTCCGTCTCTGTCTCTGTCTCTGTCTCTGTCTCCGTCTCTGCCTCCGTCTCTGTCTCTGTCTCCGTCTCTGTCTCTCTCTCTGTCTGTGTCTCGGCCTCTGTGTCGGTCTTTGTCTCCGTCTCTGTCTCTGTCTCTGTATCGGTCTCTGTCTCTGCCTCTATCTCTGTCTCTGTCTCCGTCTCTGTCTCTGTCTCTATCTCTGTCTCTGTCTCTGTCTCCGTCTCTGTCTCTGCCTCTGCCTCTGTCTCTGTCTCTGTCTCTGTCGCTGTCTCTCCCTCTGTACCTGTATCCGTCTCTGTCCCTGGCTCCGTCTCTGTCTCTGTCTCTGTCTCTGTCTCTGTCACTGTCTCTTTCTCTGTCGCTGTCTCTCCCTCTGTCCCTGTATCCGTCTCTGTCCCTGGCTCCGTCTCTGTCTCTGTCTCTGTCTCTGTCTCTGTCACTGTCTCTTTCTCTGTCGCTGTCTCTCCCTCTGTCCCTGTCTCCGTCTCTGTCTCTGTCTCTGTCTCCGTCTCTGTCTCTGTCTCTGTCTCTGTCTCCGTCTCTGTCTCTGTCTCTGTCTGTGTCTCTGTCTCTGTCCCTGTCTCTGTCTGTCTCTGTCTCTGTCTCTGTCTCTGTCTCTGCCTCTGTCTCTGTCCCTGGCTCCGTCTCTGTCTCTGTCTCTGTCTCTGTCTCTGTCACTGTCTCTTTCTCTGTCGCTGTCTCTCCCTCTGTCCCTGTCTCCGTCTCTGTCTCTGTCTCTGTCTCCGTCTCTGTCTCTGTCTCTGTCTCTGTCTCCGTCTCTGTCTCTGTCTCTGTCTGTGTCTCTGTCTCTGTCCCTGTCTCTGTCTGTCTCTGTCTCTGTCTCTGTCTCTGTCTCCGTCTCTGTCCCTGGCTCTGTCTCTGCCTCTGCCAACGTCTCTGTCTCTGTCTCGGTCTTTGTCTCCGTCTCTGTCTCGGTCTTTGTCTCAGTCTCTGTCTCTGTCTCTGTCTCTGTCTCTGTCTCTGTCTCTGTCTCCGTCTCTGTCTGTCTCTGTCTCTGCCTCCATCTCTGTCTCTGTCCCTGTCTCTGTCTCTGTCTCCGTCTCTGTCTCTGTCTCTGTTTCTGCTTCTGTCTCTGCCTCTGTCACCGTCTCTGTCTCTGTCTCTGTCTGTGTCTCTGCCTCTGTCTCTGTCTCTGTCTCTGTCTCTGTCTCTGTCTCTGTCTCTGTCTCTGTCTCTGTCTCTGTCTCTGTCTCTGTCTCCGTCTCTGTCTCTGTCTCCGTCTCTGTCTCTGTCTCTGTCTCTGTCTTCGCCTCTGTCTCTGCCTCTGTCTCTGTCTCTGTCTCTGTCTCTGTCTCTGTCTCTGTCTCTGTCTCTGTCTCTGTCTCTGTCTCTGTCTCTGTCTCTGTCTCTGTCTCTGTCTCTGTCTCTGTCTCTGTCTCTGTCTCTGTCTCTGTCTCTGCCTCTGCCTCTGTCTCTGTCTCTGTCTCTGTCGCTGTCTCTCCCTCTGTCCCTGTATCCGTCTCTGTCCCTGGCTCCGTCTCTGTCTCTGTCTCTGTCTCTGTCTCTGTCACTGTCTCTTTCTCTGTCGCTGTCTCTCCCTCTGTCCCTGTCTCCGTCTCTGTCTCTGTCTCTGTCTCCGTCTCTGTCTCTGTCTCTGTCTCTGTCTCCGTCTCTGTCTCTGTCTCTGTCTGTGTCTCTGTCTCTGTCCCTGTCTCTGTCTGTCTCTGTCTCTGTCTCTGTCTCTGTCTCTGTCTCTGTCTCTGTCTCTGTCTCTGTCTCTGTCTCTGTCTCTGTTTCTGGTTCTGTCTCTGCCTCTGTCACCGTCTCTGTCTCTGTCTCTGTCTGTGTCTCTGCCTCTGTGTCGGTCTTTGTCTCCGTCTCTGTCTCTGTCTCTGTATCGGTCTCTGTCTCCGTCTCTATCTCTGTCTCTGTCTCTGTCTCTGTCTGTGTCTCTGTCTCCGTCTCTGTCTCTGTCTCTGTCTCTATCTCTGTCTCTGTCTCTGTCTCTGTCTCTGTCTCTGTCTCTGTCTCTGTCTCTGTCTCTGTCTCTGTCTCTGTCTCTGTCTCTGTCTCTGTCTCCGTCTCTGTCTCTGTCTCCGTCTCTGTCTCTGTCTCTGTCTCTGTCTACGCCTCTGTCTCTGCCTCTGTCTCTGTCTCTGTCTCTGTCTTTGTCTCTGTCTCAGCCTCGTATCTGTCTCTGTCTCTGACTCTGTCTCTGTCTCTGTCTCTGTCTCTGTCTCTGTCTCTGTCTCCGTCTCTGTCTCTGTCTCCGTCTCTGTCTCTGTCTCTGTCTCTGTCTACGCCTCTGTCTCTGCCTCTGTCTCTGTCTCTGTCTCTGTCTCTGTCTCTGTCTCTGTCTCTGTCTCAGCCCCGTATCTGTCTCTGTCTCTGTTTCTGTCTCTGTCGCTGTCTCTCCCTCTGTCTCTGTCTCCGTCTCTCTCCCTGGCTCTGTCTCTGCCTCTGTCTCCGCGTCTGTACCGGTCTCTGTCTCTGTCTCTATCTCTGTCTCTGTGTCTGTCTCCGTCTCTGTCTCTGTCTCTTTCTCTGTCGCTGTCTCTCCCTCTGTCCCTGTCTCCGTCTCCGTCTCTGTCTCTGTCTCCGTCTCTGTCTCTGTCTCTGTCTCTGTCTCCGTCTCTGTCTCTGTCTCTGTCTGTGTCTCTGTCTCTGTCCCTGTCTCTGTCTGTCTCTGTCTCTGTCTCTGTCTCTGTCTCTGTCTCTGTCTCTGTCTCTGTCTCTGTCTCTGTCTCTGTCTCTGTCTCTGTTTCTGGTTCTGTCTCTGCCTCTGTCACCGTCTCTGTCTCTGTCTCTGTCTGTGTCTCTGCCTCTGTGTCGATCTTTGTCTCCGTCTCTGTCTCTGCCGCGTATCTGTCTCTGTCTCTGTTTCTGTCTCTGTCTCTGTCGCTGTCTCTCCCTCTGTCTCTGTCTCCGCCTCTGTCCCTGGCTCTGTCTCTGCCTCTGCCAACGTCTCTGTCTCTGTCTCGGTCTTTGTCTCCGTCTCTGTCTCGGTCTTTGTCTCAGTCTCTGTCTCTGTCTCTGTCTCTGTCTCTGTCTCTGTCTCCGTCTCTGTCTCTGTCTCTGTCTCTGTCTGTGTCTCTGTCTCTGTCCCTGTCTCTGTCTGTCTCTGTCTCTGCCTCTATCTCTGTCTCTGTCCCTGTCTCTGTCTCTGTCTCTGTCTCTGTCTCTGTCTCTGTCTCTGTCTCTGTTTCTGGTTCTGTCTCTGCCTCTGTCACCGTCTCTGTCTCTGTCTCTGTCTGTGTCTCTGCCTCTGTGTCGGTCTTTGTCTCCGTCTCTGTCTCTGTCTCTGTATCGGTCTCTGTCTCCGTCTCTATCTCTGTCTCTGTCTCTGTCTGTGTCTCTGTCTCCGTCTCTGTCTCTGCCGCTGTCTATGTCTCTGTCTCTGCCCCGTATCTGTCTCTGTCTCTGTTTCTGTCTCTGTCTCTGTCGCTGTCTCTCCCTCTGTCTCTGTCTCCGTCTCTGTCCCTGGCTCTGTCTCTGCCTCTGCCAACGTCTCTGTCTCTGTCTCGGTCTTTGTCTCCGTCTCTGTCTCGGTCTTTGTCTCAGTCTCTGTCTCTGCCTCTGTCTCTTTCTCTGTCTCCGTCTGTGTCTCTGTCTCTGTCTCTGTCTCTGTCTCTGTCTCTGTCTCTGTCTCTGTCTGTGGCTCTGTCTCCGTCTCTGTCTCTGCCGCTGTCTCTGTCTCAGTCTCAGTCCCTGGCTCTGTCTGTGACTCTGTCTCCGTCTCTGTCTCTGTCTCTGTCTCGGTCTTTGTCTCCGTCTCTATCTCTCTCTCTGTCTCTGTCTCTGTCTCTGTCTCTGTCTCTGTCTCTGTCTCTGTCTCTGTCTCTGTCTCCGTCTCTGTCTCTGTCTCCGTCTCTGTCTCTGTCTCTGTCTCTGTCTACGCCTCTGTCTCTGCCTCTGTCTCTGTCTCTGTCTCTGTCTCTGTCTCAGCCCCGTATCTGTCTCTGTCTCTGTTTCTGTCTCTGTCGCTGTCTCTCCCTCTGTCTCTGTCTCCGTCTCTCTCCCTGGCTCTGTCTCTGCCTCTGTCTCCGCGTCTGTACCGGTCTCTGTCTCTGTCTCTATCTCTGTCTCTGTGTCTGTCTCCGTCTCTGTCTCTGTCTCTGTCTCTGTCTCTGTCTCTGTCTCTGTCTCTGTCTCTGTCTCTGTCTCTGTCTCTGTCTCTGTCTCTGTCTCTGTCTCTGTCTCTGTCTCTGTCTCTGTCTCTGTCTGTGTCTCTGTCTCCGTCTCTGTCTCTGCCGCTGTCTCTGTCTCAGTCTCAGTCCCTGGCTCTGTATGTGCCTCTGTCTCCGTCTCTGTCTCTGTCTCTGTCTCTGTCTCTGTCTCTGCCTCTGTCTCTGTCTCTGTCTCTGTCTCTGTCGCTGTCTCTCCCTTTGTCCCTGTATCCGTCTCTGTCCCTGGCTCTGTCTCTGCCTCTATCTCCGTCTCTGTCTCTGTCTCTGTCTCTGTCTCTGTCTCTGTCTGTGTCTCTGTCTCCGTCTCTGTCTCTGCCGCTGTCTCTGTCTCAGTCTCAGTCCCTGGCTCTGTCTGTGCCTCTGTCTCCGTCTCTGTCTCTGTCTCTGTCTCTGTCTCTGTCTCCGTCTCTGTCTCTGTCTCTGTCTGTGTCTCTGTCTCTGTCTCTGTCGCTGTCTCTCCCTCTGTCTCTGTCTCCGTCTCTGTCTCTGTGTCTATCTCTGCCTCTGACTCCGTCTGCGTCTCTGTCTCTGTCTCCGTCTCTGTCCCAGTCTCTGTCTCTGTCTCCGTCTCTGTCCCTGGCTCTGTCTCTGCCTCTGTCACCGTCTCTGCCTCTCTCTCGGTCTTTGTCTCTGTCTCTGTCTCTGTCTCTGTCTCTGTCTCTGTCTCTGTCTCTGTCTCTGTCTCTGTCTCTGTCTCTGTCTCTGTCTCTGTCTCTGTCTCTGTCTCTGTCTCTGTCTCTGTCTCTGTCTCTGTCTCTGTCTCTGTCTCTGTCTCATCCCCGTATCTGTCTCTGTCTCTGTTTCTGTCTCTGTCGCTGTCTCTCGCTCTATCTCTGTCTCCGTCTCTCTCCCTGGCTCTGTCTCTGCCTCTGTCTCCGCGTCTGTATCGGTCTCTGTCTCTGTCTCTGTCTCCGTCTCTGTCTCTGTCTCTGTCTCTGTCTCTGTCTCTGTTTCTGGTTCTGTCTCTGCCTCTGTCACCGTCTCTGTCTCTGTCTGTGTCTCTGCCTCTGTGTCGGTCTTTGTCTCCGTCTCTGTCTCTGTCTCTGTCTCTGTCTCCGTCTCTGTCTCTGTCTCTGTCTCTGTCTGTGTCTCTGTCTCTGTCCCTGTCTCTGTCTGTCTCTGTCTCTGCCTCTATCTCTGTCTCTGTCCCTGTCTCTGTCTCTGTCTCTGTCTCTGTCTCTGTCTCTGTCTCTGTTTCTGGTTCTGTCTCTGCCTCTGTCACCGTCTCTGTCTCTGTCTCTGTCTGTGTCTCTGCCTCTGTGTCGGTCTTTGTCTCCGTCTCTGTCTCTGTCTCTGTATCGGTCTCTGTCTCCGTCTCTATCTCTGTCTCTGTCTCTGTCTGTGTCTCTGTCTCCGTCTCTGTCTCTGCCGCTGTCTCTGTCTCTGTCTCTGCCCCGTATCTGTCTCTGTCTCTGTTTCTGTCTCTGTCTCTGTCGCTGTCTCTCCCTCTGTCTCTGTCTCCGTCTCTGTCCCTGGCTCTGTCTCTGCCTCTGCCAACGTCTCTGTCTCTGTCTCGGTCTTTGTCTCCGTCTCTGTCTCGGACTATGTCTCAGTCTCTGTCTCTGCCTCTGTCTCTTTCTCTGTCTCCGTCTGTGTCTCTGTCTCTGTCTCTGTCTCTGTCTCTGTCTCTGTCTCTGTCTCTGTCTCTGTCTCTGTCTCTGTCTCTGTCTCTGTCTCTGTCTGTGTCTCTGTCTCCGTCTCTGTCTCTGCCGCTGTCTCTGTCTCAGTCTCAGTCCCTGGCTCTGTCTGTGACTCTGTCTCCGTCTCTGTCTCTGTCTCTGTCTCGGTCTTTGTCTCCGTCTCTATCTCTCTCTCTGTCTCTGTCTCTGTCTCTGTCTCTGTCTCTGTCTCTGTCTCCGTCTCTGTCTCTGTCTCCGTCTCTGTCTCTGTCTCTGTCTCTGTCTACGCCTCTGTCTCTGCCTCTGTCTCTGTCTCTGTCTCTGTCTCTGTCTCTGTCTCTGTCTCTGTCTCAGCCCCGTATCTGTCTCTGTCTCTGTTTCTGTCTCTGTCGCTGTCTCTCCCTCTGTCTCTGTCTCCGTCTCTCTCCCTGGCTCTGTCTCTGCCTCTGTCTCCGCGTCTGTACCGGTCTCTGTCTCTGTCTCTATCTCTGTCTCTGTGTCTGTCTCCGTCTCTGTCTCTGTCTCTGTCTCTGTCTCTGTCTCTGTCTCTGTCTCTGTCTCTGTCTCTGTCTCTGTCTCTGTCTCTGTCTCTGTCTCTGTCTCTGTCTCTGTCTCTGTCTCTGTCTCTGTCTCTGTCTCTGTCTCTGTCTCTGTCTCTGTCTCTGTCTCTGTCTCTGTCTCTGTCTCTGTCTCTGTCTCTGCCTCTGCCTCTGTCTCTGTCTCTGTTTCTGTCGCTGTCTCTCCCTCTGTCCCTGTATCCGTCTCTGTCCCTGGCTCTGTCTCTGCCTCTATCTCCGTCTCTGTCTCTGTCTCTGTCTCTGTCTCTGTCTCTGTCTCTGTCTGTGTCTCTGTCTCCGTCTCTGTCTCTGCCGCTGTCTCTGTCTCAGTCTCAGTCCCTGGCTCTGTCTGTGCCTCTGTCTCCGTCTCTGTCTCTGTCTCTGTCTCTGTCTCTGTCTCTGTCTCTGTCTCTGTCTCTGTCTCCGTCTCTGTCTCTGTCTCTGTCTGTGTCTCTGTCTCTGTCTCTGTCGCTGTCTCTCCCTCTGTCTCTGTCTCCGTCTCTGTCTCTGTGTCTATCTCTGCCTCTGACTCCGTCTGCGTCTCTGTCTCTGTCTCCGTCTCTGTCCCAGTCTCTGTCTCTGTCTCCGTCTCTGTCCCTGGCTCTGTCTCTGCCTCTGTCACCGTCTCTGCCTCTCTCTCGGTCTTTGTCTCTGTCTCTGTCTCTGTCTCTGTCTCTGTCTCTGTCTCTGTCTCTGTCTCTGTCTCTGTCTCTGTCTCTGTCTCTGTCTCTGTCTCTGTCTCTGTCTCTGTCTCTGTCTCTGTCTCTGTCTCGGTCTTTGTCTCCGTCTCTGTCTCGGTCTTTGTCTCAGTCTCTGTCTCTGTCTCTGTCTCTGTCTCTGTCTCTGTCTCTGTCTCCGTCTCTGTCTCTGTCTCTGTCTCTGTCTGTGTCTCTGTCTCTGTCCCTGTCTCTGTCTGTCTCTGTCTCTGCCTCTATCTCTGTCTCTGTCCCTGTCTCTGTCTCTGTCTCCGTCTCTGTCTCTGTCTCTGTTTCTGCTTCTGTCTCTGCCTCTGTCACCGTCTCTGTCTCTGTCTCTGTCTGTGTCTCTGCCTCTGTGTCGGTCTTTGTCTCCGTCTCTGTCTCTGTCTCTGTCTCTGTATCGGTCTCTGTCTCCGTCTCTATCTCTGTCTCTGTCTCTGTCTGTGTCTCTGTCTCCGTCTCTGTCTCTGCCGCTGTCTCTGTCTCTGTCTCTGCCCCGTATCTGTCTCTGTCTCTGTTTCTGTCTCTGTCTCTGTCGCTGTCTCTCCCTCTGTCTCTGTCTCCGTCTCTGTCCCTGGCTCTGTCTCTGCCTCTGCCAACGTCTCTGTCTCTGTCTCGGTCTTTGTCTCCGTCTCTGTCTCGGTCCTTGCCTCAGTCTCTGTCTCTGCCTTTGTCTCTTTCTCTGTCTCCGTCTGCGTCTCTGCCTCTGTCTCTGTCTCCGTCTCTGTCTCTGTCTCTGTCTCTGTCTCCGTCTCTGTCTCTGTCTCTGTCTGTGTCTCTGTCTCTGTCCCTGTCTATGTCTGTCTCTGTCTCTGTCTCTGTCTCTCTCTCTGTTTCTGGTTCTGTCTCTGCCTCTGTCACCGTCTCTGTCTCTGTCTCTGTCTGTGTCTCGGCCTCTGTGTCGGTCTTTGTCTCCGTCTCTGTCTCTGTCTCTGTATCGGTCTCTGTCTCTGTCTCTATCTCTGTCTCTGTCGCCGTCTCTGACTCTGTCTCTGTCTCTGTCTCTGTCTCTGTCTCTGTCTCTGTCTCTGTCTCCGTCTCTGTCTCTGTCTCCGTCTCTGTCTCTGTCTCTGTCTCTGTCTTCGCCTCTGTCTCTGCCTCTGTCTCTGTCTCTGTCTCTGTCTCTGTCTCTGTCTCTGTCTCTGTCTCTGTCTCTGTCTCTGTCTCTGTCTCTGTCTCTGTCTCTGTCTCTGTCTCTGTCTCTGTCTCTGTCTCTGTCTCTGTCTCTGTCTCTGTCTCTGTCTCTGCCTCTGCCTCTGTCTCTGTCTCTGTCTCTGTCGCTGTCTCTCCCTCTGTCCCTGTATCCGTCTCTGTCCCTGGCTCCGTCTCTGTCTCTGTCTCTGTCTCTGTCTCTGTCACTGTCCCTTTCTCTGTCGCTGTCTCTCCCTCTGTCCCTGTCTCCGTCTCTGTCTCTGTCTCTGTCTCCGTCTCTGTCTCTGTCTCTGTCTCTGTCTCCGTCTCTGTCTCTGTCTCTGTCTGTGTCTCTGTCTCTGTCCCTGTCTCTGTCTGTCTCTGTCTCTGTCTCTGTCTCTGTCTCTGTCTCTGTCTCTGTCTCTGTCTCTGTCTCTGTCTCTGTTTCTGGTTCTGTCTCTGCCTCTGTCACCGTCTCTGTCTCTGTCTCTGTCTGTGTCTCTGCCTCTGTGTCGGTCTTTGTCTCCGTCTCTGTCTCTGTCTCTGTATCGGTCTCTGTCTCCGTCTCTATCTCTGTCTCTGTCTCTGTCTCTGTCTGTGTCTCTGTCTCCGTCTCTGTCTCTGTCTCTGTCTCTGTCTCTGTCTCTGTCTCTGTCTCTGTCTCTGTCTCTGTCTCTGTCTCTGTCTCTGTCTCTGTCTCTGTCTCTGTCTCTGTCTCTGTCTCTGTCTCCGTCTCTGTCTCTGTCTCCGTCTCTGTCTCTGTCTCTGTCTCTGTCTACGCCTCTGTCTCTGCCTCTGTCTCTGTCTCTGTCTCTGTCTTTGTCTCTGTCTCAGCCTCGTATATGTCTCTGTCTCTGTCTCTGTCTCTGTCTCTGTCTCTGTCTCTGTCTCTGTCTCTGTCTCCGTCTCTGTCTCTGTCTCCGTCTCTGTCTCTGTCTCTGTCTCTGTCTACGCCTCTGTCTCTGCCTCTGTCTCTGTCTCTGTCTCTGTCTCTGTCTCTGTCTCTGTCTCTGTCTCAGCCCCGTATCTGTCTCTGTCTCTGTTTCTGTCTCTGTCGCTGTCTCTCCCTCTGTCTCTGTCTCCGTCTCTCTCCCTGGCTCTGTCTCTGCCTCTGTCACCGCGTCTGTACCGGTCTCTGTCTCTGTCTCTATCTCTGTCTCTGTGTCTGTCTCCGTCTCTGTCTCTGTCTCTTTCTCTGTCGCTGTCTCTCCCTCTGTCCCTGTCTCCGTCTCCGTCTCTGTCTCTGTCTCCGTCTCTGTCTCTGTCTCTGTCTCTGTCTCCGTCTCTGTCTTTGTCTCTGTCTGTGTCTCTGTCTCTGTCCCTGTCTCTGTCTGTCTCTGTCTCTGTCTCTGTCTCTGTCTCTGTCTCTGTCTCTGTCTCTGTCTCTGTCTCTGTCTCTGTCTCTGTCTCTGTCTCTGTCTCTGTTTCTGGTTCTGTCTCTGCCTCTGTCACCGTCTCTGTCTCTGTCTCTGTCTGTGTCTCTGCCTCTGTGTCGGTCTTTGTCTCCGTCTCTGTCTCTGCCCCGTATCTGTCTCTGTCTCTGTTTCTGTCTCTGTCTCTGTCGCTGTCTCTCCCTCTGTCTCTGTCTCCGTCTCTGTCCCTGGCTCTGTCTCTGCCTCTGCCAACGTCTCTGTCTCTGTCTCGGTCTTTGTCTCCGTCTCTGTCTCGGTCTTTGTCTCAGTCTCTGTCTCTGTCTCTGTCTCTGTCTCTGTCTCTGTCTCCGTCTCTGTCTCTGTCTCTGTCTCTGTCTGTGTCTCTGTCTCTGTCCCTGTCTCTGTCTGTCTCTGTCTCTGCCTCTATCTCTGTCTCTGTCCCTGTCTCTGTCTCTGTCTCTGTCTCTGTCTCTGTCTCTGTCTCTGTCTCTGTTTCTGGTTCTGTCTCTGCCTCTGTCACCGTCTCTGTCTCTGTCTCTGTCTGTGTCTCTGCCTCTGTGTCGGTCTTTGTCTCCGTCTCTGTCTCTGTCTCTGTATCGGTCTCTGTCTCCGTCTCTATCTCTGTCTCTGTCTCTGTCTGTGTCTCTGTCTCCGTGTCTGTCTCTGCCGCTGTCTATGTCTCTGTCTCTGCCCCGTATCTGTCTCTGTCTCTGTTTCTGTCTCTGTCTCTGTCGCTGTCTCTCCCTCTGTCTCTGTCTCCGTCTCTGTCCCTGGCTCTGTCTCTGCCTCTGCCAACGTCTCTGTCTCTGTCTCGGTCTTTGTCTCCGTCTCTGTCTCGGTCTTTGTCTCAGTCTCTGTCTCTGCCTCTGTCTCTTTCTCTGTCTCCGTCTGTGTCTCTGTCTCTGTCTCTGTCTCTGTCTCTGTCTCTGTCTCTGTCTCTGTCTCTGTCTCTGTCTCTGTCTCTGTCTGTGGCTCTGTCTCCGTCTCTGTCTCTGCCGCTGTCTCTGTCTCAGTCTCAGTCCCTGGCTCTGTCTGTGACTCTGTCTCCGTCTCTGTCTCTGTCTCTGTCTCGGTCTTTGTCTCCGTCTCTATCTCTCTCTCTGTCTCTGTCTCTGTCTCTGTCTCTGTCTCTGTCTCTGTCTCTGTCTCTGTCTCCGTCTCTGTCTCTGTCTCCGCCTCTGTCTCTGTCTCTGTCTCTGTCTACGCCTCTGTCTCTGCCTCTGTCTCTGTCTCTGTCTCTGTCTCTGTCTCAGCCCCGTATCTGTCTCTGTCTCTGTTTCTGTCTCTGTCGCTGTCTCTCCCTCTGTCTCTGTCTCCGTCTCTCTCCCTGGCTCTGTCTCTGCCTCTGTCTCCGCGTCTGTACCGGTCTCTGTCTCTGTCTCTATCTCTGTCTCTGTGTCTGTCTCCGTCTCTGTCTCTGTCTCTGTCTCTGTCTCTGTCTCTGTCTCTGTCTCTGTCTCTGTCTCTGTCTCTGTCTCTGTCTCTGTCTCTGTCTCTGTCTCTGTCTCTGTCTCTGTCTCTGTCTGTGTCTCTGTCTCCGTCTCTGTCTCTGCCGCTGTCTCTGTCTCAGTCTCAGTCCCTGGCTCTGTATGTGCCTCTGTCTCCGTCTCTGTCTCTGTCTCTGTCTCTGTCTCTGTCTCTGTCTCTGTCTCTGTCTGTGTCTCTGCCTCTGTGTCGGTCTTTGTCTCCGTCTCTGTCTCTGTCTGTGTCTCTGTCTCTGTCCCTGTCTCTGTCTGTCTCTGTCTCTGCCTCTATCTCTGTCTCTGTCCCTGTCTCTGTCTCTGTCTCTGTCTCTGTCTCTGTCTCTGTTTCTGGTTCTGTCTCTGCCTCTGTCACCGTCTCTGTCTCTGTCTCTGTCTGTGTCTCTGCCTCTGTGTCGGTCTTTGTCTCCGTCTCTGTCTCTGTCTCTGTATCGGTCTCTGTCTCCGTCTCTATCTCTGTCTCTGTCTCTGTCTGTGTCTCTGTCTCCGTCTCTGTCTCTGCCGCTGTCTCTGTCTCTGTCTCTGCCCCGTATCTGTCTCTGTCTCTGTTTCTGTCTCTGTCTCTGTCGCTGTCTCTCCCTCTGTCTCTGTCTCCGTCTCTGTCCCTGGCTCTGTCTCTGCCTCTGCCAACGTCTCTGTCTCTGTCTCGGTCTTTGTCTCCGTCTCTGTCTCGGACTTTGTCTCAGTCTCTGTCTCTGCCTCTGTCTCTTTCTCTGTCTCCGTCTGTGTCTCTGTCTCTGTCTCTGTCTCTGTCTCTGTCTCTGTCTCTGTCTCTGTCACTGTCTCTGTCTCTGTCTCTGTCTGTGTCTCTGTCTCCGTCTCTGTCTCTGCCGCTGTCTCTGTCTCAGTCTCAGTCCCTGGCTCTGTCTGTGACTCTGTCTCCGTCTCTGTCTCTGTCTCTGTCTCGGTCTTTGTCTCCGTCTCTATCTCTCTCTCTGTCTCTGTCTCTGTCTCTGTCTCTGTCTCTGTCTCTGTCTCTGTCTCCGTCTCTGTCTCTGTCTCCGTCTCTGTCTCTGTCTCTGTCTCTGTCTACGCCTCTGTCTCTGCCTCTGTCTCTGTCTCTGTCTCTGTCTCTGTCTCTGTCTCTGTCTCTGTCTCAGCCCCGTATCTGTCTCTGTCTCTGTTTCTGTCTCTGTCGCTGTCTCTCCCTCTGTCTCTGTCTCCGTCTCTCTCCCTGGCTCTGTCTCTGCCTCTGTCTCCGCGTCTGTACCGGTCTCTGTCTCTGTCTCTATCTCTGTCTCTGTGTCTGTCTCCGTCTCTGTCTCTGTCTCTGTCTCTGTCTCTGTCTCTGTCTCTGTCTCTGTCTCTGTCTCTGTCTCTGTCTCTGTCTCTGTCTCTGTCTCTGTCTCTGTCTCTGTCTCTGTCTCTGTCTCTGTCTCTGTCTCTGTCTCTGTCTCTGTCTCTGTCTCTGTCTCTGTCTCTGTCTCTGTCTCTGTCTCTGTCTCTGTCTCTGTCTCTGCCTCTGCCTCTGTCTCTGTCTCTGTTTCTGTCGCTGTCTCTCCCTCTGTCCCTGTATCCGTCTCTGTCCCTGGCTCTGTCTCTGCCTCTATCTCCATCTCTGTCTCTGTCTCTGTCTCTGTCTCTGTCTCTGTCTCTGTCTGTGTCTCTGTCTCCGTCTCTGTCTCTGCCGCTGTCTCTGTCTCAGTCTCAGTCCCTGGCTCTGTCTGTGCCTCTGTCTCCGTCTCTGTCTCTGTCTCTGTCTCTGTCTCTGTCTCTGTCTCTGTCTCCGTCTCTGTCTCTGTCTCTGTCTGTGTCTCTGTCTCTGTCTCTGTCGCTGTCTCTCCCTCTGTCTCTGTCTCCGTCTCTGTCTCTGTGTCTATCTCTGCCTCTGACTCCGTCTGCGTCTCTGTCTCTGTCTCCGTCTCTGTCCCAGTCTCTGTCTCTGTCTCCGTCTCTGTCCCTGGCTCTGTCTCTGCCTCTGTCACCGTCTCTGCCTCTCTCTCGGTCTTTGTCTCTGTCTCTGTCTCTGTCTCTGTCTCTGTCTCTGTCTCTGTCTCTGTCTCTGTCTCTGTCTCTGTCTCTGTCTCTGTCTCTGTCTCTGTCTCTGTCTCTGTCTCTGTCTCTGTCTCTGTCTCTGTCTCTGTCTCTGTCTCTGTCTCTGTCTCTGTCTCTGTCTCTGTCTCTGTCTCTGTCTCTGTCTCTGTCTCTGTCTCATCCCCGTATCTGTCTCTGTCTCTGTTTCTGTCTCTGTCGCTGTCTCTCGCTCTGTCTCTGTCTCCGTCTCTCTCCCTGGCTCTGTCTCTGCCTCTGTCTCCGCGTCTGTATCGGTCTCTGTCTCTGTCTCTGTCTCCGTCTCTGTCTCTGTCTCTGTCTCTGTCTCTGTCTCTGTTTCTGGTTCTGTCTCTGCCTCTGTCACCGTCTCTGTCTCTGTCTGTGTCTCTGCCTCTGTGTCGGTCTTTGTCTCCGTCTCTGTCTCTGTCTCTGTCTCTGTCTCTGTCTCTGTCTCTGTCTCTGTCTCTGTCTCTGTCTCTGTCTCTGTCTCTGTCTCTGTCTCTGTCTCTGTCTCTGTCTCTGTCTCTGTCTCTGTCTCTGTCTCTGTCTCTGTCTCTGTCTCTGTCTCTGTCTCTGTCTCTGTCTCCGTCTCTGTCTCTGTCTCCGTCTCTGTCTCTGTCTCTGTCTCTGTCTACGCCTCTGTCTCTGCCTCTGTCTCTGTCTCTGTCTCTGTCTTTGTCTCTGTCTCAGCCCCGTATCTGTCTCTGTCTCTGTTTCTGTCTCTGTCGCGGTCTCTCGCTCTGTCTCTGTCTCCGTCTCTGTCCCTGGCTCTGTCTCTGCCTCTGCCTCCGCGTCTGTATCGGTCTCTGTCTCTGTCTCTATCTCTGTCTCTGTCTCTGTCTCCGTCTCTGTCTCTGCCTCTGCCTCTGTCTCTGTCTCTGTCTCTGTCGCTGTCTCTCCCTCTGTCCCTGTATCCGTCTCTGTCCCTGGCTCCGTCTCTGTCTCTGTCTCTGTCTCTGTCTCTGTCACTGTCTCTTTCTCTGTCGCTGTCTCTCCCTCTGTCCCTGTATCCGTCTCTGTCCCTGGCTCTGTCTCTGTCTCTGTCTCTGTCTCTGTCTCTGTCTCTGTCACTGTCTCTTTCTCTGTCGCTGTCTCTCCCTCTGTCCCTGTCTCCGTCTCTGTCTCTGTCTCTGTCTCCGTCTCTGTCTCTGTCTCTGTCTCTGTCTCCGTCTCTGTCACTGTCTCTTTCTCTGTCGCTGTCTCTCCCTCTGTCCCTGTCTCCGTCTCTGTCTCTGTCTCTGTCTCCGTCTCTGTCTCTGTCTCTGTCTCTGTCTCTGTCTCTGTCTCTGTCTCTGTTTCTGTTTCTGGTTCTGTCTCTGCCTCTGTCACCGTCTCTGTCTCTGTCTCTGTGTCTCTGTCTGTGTCTCTGCCTCTGTGTCGGTCTTTGTCTCCGTCTCTGTCTCTGCCCCGTATCTGTCTCTGTCTCTGTTTCTGTCTCTGTCTCTGTCGCTGTCTCTCCCTCTGTCTCTGTCTCCGTCTCTGTCCCTGGCTCTGTCTCTGCCTCTGCCAACGTCTCTGTCTCTGTCTCGGTCTTTGTCTCCGTCTCTGTCTCGGTCTTTGTCTCAGTCTCTGTCTCTGTCTCTGTCTCTGCCTCTGTCTCTGTCTCTGTCTCTGTCTCCGTCTCTGTCTCTGTCTCTGTCTCTGTCTGTGTCTCTGTCTCTGTCCCTGTCTCTGTCTGTCTCTGTCTCTGCCTCTATCTCTGTCTCTGACCCTGTCTCTGTCTCTGTCTCTGTCTCTGTCTCTGTCTCTGTCTCTGTTTCTGGTTCTGTCTCTGCCTCTGTCACCGTCTCTGTCTCTGTCTCTGTCTGTGTCTCTGCCTCTGTGTCGGTCTTTGTCTCCGTCTCTGTCTCTGTCTCTGTATCGGTCTCTGTCTCCGTCTCTATCTCTGTCTCTGTCTCTGTCTGTGTCTCTGTCTCCGTCTCTGTCTCTGCCGCTGTCTCTGTCTCTGTCTCTGCCCCGTATCTGTCTCTGTCTCTGTTTCTGTCTCTGTCTCTGTCTCTGTCGCTGTCTCTCCCTCTGTCTCTGTCTCCGTCTCTGTCCCTGGCTCGGTCTCTGCCTCTGCCAACGTCTCTGTCTCTGTCTCGGTCTTTGTCTCCGTCTCTGTCTCGGTCTTTGTCTCAGTCTCTGTCTCTGCCTCTGTCTCTTTCTCTGTCTCCGTCTGTGTCTCTGTCTCTGTCTCTGTCTCTGTCTCTGTCTCTGTCTCTGTCTCTGTCTCTGTCTCTGTCTGTGTCTCTGTCTCTGTCTCTGTCTCTGCCGCTGTCTCTGTCTCTGTCTGTGTCTCTGTCTCCGTCTCTGTCTCTGCCGCTGTCTCTGTCTCAGTCTCAGTCCCTGGCTCTGTCTGTGCCTCTGTCTCCGTCTCTGTCTCTGTCTCTGTCTCTGTCTCTGTCTCTGTCTCTGTCTCTGTCTGTGTCTCTGTCTCCATCTCTGTCTCTGTCTCTGTCTCTGTCTCCGTCTCCGTCTCTGTCTCTGTCTCTGTCTCTGTCTCTGCCTCTGCCTCTGCCTCTGCCTCTGCCTCTGCCTCTGCCTCTGCCTCTGTCTCTGTCTCTGTCTCTGTCTCTGTCTCTGTCTCTGTCTCTGTCTCTGTCTCTGTCTCTGTCTCTGTCTCTGCCTCTGTCTCTGTCTCTGTCTCTGTCTCTGTCTCTGTCTCTGTCTCTGTCTCTGTCTCTGTCTCTGTCTCTGTCTCTGTCTCTGTCTCTGTCTCTGTCTCTGTCTCTGTCTCTGTCTCTGTCTCTGTCTCTGCCTCTGTCTCTGTCTCTGTCTCTGTTTCTGTCTCTGTCTCTGTCTCTGTCTCTGTCTGTGTCTCTGTCTCTGTCTGTGTCTCTGCCGCTGTCTCTCCCTCTGTCTCTGTCTCCGTCTCTGTCTCTCCCTCTGTCCCTGTCTCCGTCTCTGTCTCTGTGTCTATCTCTGCCTCTGACTCCGTCTGCGTCTCTGTCTCTGTCTCCGTCTCTGTCCCAGTCTCTGTCTCTGTCTCCGTCTCTGTCTCTGTCTCTGTCTCTGTCTCTGTCTCTGTCTCTGTCTCTGTCTCTGACTCTGTCTCTGTCTCTGTCTCTGTTTCTGTCTCTGTCTCTATCTCTGCCTCTGACTCTGTCGCTGTCCCTGTATATGTCTCCGTCTCTGTCTCCGTCTGCGTCTCTGTCTCTGTCTCTGTCTCTGTCTCTGTCTCTGTTTCTGTCTCCGTCTCTGTCTCTGACTCTGTCTCTGTCTCCGTCTCTGTCTCTGTCTCTGTCTGTGTCTCTGTCTCTGCCCCTGTCTCTGTCTGTCTCTGTCTCTGTCTCTGTCTCTGTCTCTGTCTCTATCTCTGTCTCTGTTTCTGGTTCTGTCTCTGTCTCTGTCGCTGTCCCTGTCCCTCTCCCTGACCCTGTCGCTGTCTCAGTCGCTGTCTCAGTCTCTGTCTCTGTCTCTATCTCTGTCCCTGTCTCTGTCTCTGTCTTTGTCTCTGTCATTGTCCCTGTCTGTGCCACTGTCTCTGTATCATTCTCTGTCTCCGTTCTTGTCTCCGTCTTTGTTCCTCCCCCTCTGACACCGTCTTTGTCACCTGCCCCTCTGCCTCTGTCTGTGTCTCTGTCTCTGCCTCTGTCTCTGTCTCTGTCTCTGCCTCTGTCTCTGTCTCTGTCTCTGCCGCTGTCTCTCCCTCTGTCTCTGTCTCTGTCTCCGTCTCTGTCTCCGTCCTTTTCTCCGTCTTTGTCTCCTGCCCCTCAGCCTCCGTCTTTGTCTCCGTCTTTGTCTCCGTTCTTGTCTCCGTCTTTGTCTCCTGCCCCTCTGCCACCGTCTTTGTCTCCTGCCCCACTGTCTCTGCCTGTGTCTCTGTCTCTGTCTCTGTCTCTGTCTCTGTCTCTGTCTCTGTCTCTGTCTCTGTCTATGTATCTGTCCCTGTCTGTGTCTCTGTCTCTGTCTCTGTCTCTGTCTCTGTCTGTGTCTCTGTCTCTGTCTCTGTCTCTGTCTCTGTCTCTGTCTCTGTCTGTCTCTGTCTCTGTCTCTGTCTCTGTCACTGTTTCTGTCCCTGTCTCTGTCTCTGTTTCTGTCTCTGTCTCTGTCTCTGTCTCTGTCTCTGTCTCTGTCTCTGTCTCTGTCTCTGTCTCTGTCTCTGTCTCTGTCTCTGTCTCTGTCTCTGTCTCTGTCTCTGTCTCTGTCTCTGTCTCTGTCTCTGTCTCTGTCTCTGTCTCTGTCTCTGTTTCTGTCTCTGTCTCTGTCTCAGCCCCGTATCTGTCTCTGTCTCTGTTTCTGTCTCTGTCGCTGTCTCTCGCTCTGTCTCTGTCTCCGTCTCTCTCCCTGGCTCTGTCTCTGCCTCTGTCTCCGCGTCTGTATCGGTCTCTGTCTCTGTCTCTGTCTCCGTCCTTTTCTCCGTCTTTGTCTCCTGCCCCTCAGCCTCCGTCTTTGTCTCCGTCTTTGTCTCCGTTCTCGTCTCCGTCTTTGTCTCCTGCCCCTCTGCCTCCGTCTTTGTCTCCTGCCCCGCTGTCTCTGCCTGTGTCTCTGTCTCTGTCTCTGTCTCTGTCTCTGTCTCTGTCTCTGTCTCTGTCTCTGTCTCTGTCTCTGTCTCTGTCTCTGTCTATGTATCTGTCCCTGTCTGTGTCTCTGTCTCTGTCTCTGTCTCTGTCTCTGTCTCTGTCTCTGTCTCTGTCTCTGTCTCTGTCTCTGTCTCTGTCTCTGCCTCTGCCTCTGTCTCTGTCTCTGTCTCTGTCGCTGTCTCTCCCTCTGTCCCTGTATCCGTCTCTGTCCCTGGCTCTGTCTCTGCCTCTATCTCCGTCTCTGTCTCTGTCTCTGTCTCTGTCTCTGTCACTGTCTCTGTCTCTGTCGCTGTCTCTCCCTCTGTCCCTGTCTCCGTCTCTGTCTCTGTCTCTGTCTCTGCCTCTGCCTCTGCCTCTGCCTCTGCCTCTGTCTCTGTCTCTGTCTCTGTCTCTGTCTCTGTCTCTGTCTCTGTCTCTGTCTCTGTCTCTGTCTCTGTCTCTGTCTCTGTCTCTGTCTCTGTCTCTGTCTCTGTCTCTGTCTCTGTCTCTGTCTCTGTCTCTGTCTCTGTCTCTGTCTCTGTCTCTGTCTCTGTCTCTGTTTCTGTCTCTGTCTCTGTCTCTGTCTCTGTCTGTGTCTCTGTCTCTGTCTGTGTCTCTGCCGCTGTCTCTCCCTCTGTCTCTGTCTCCGTCTCTGTCTCTCCCTCTGTCCCTGTCTCCGTCTCTGTCTCCGTATGCGTCTCTGTCTCTGTCTCTGTCTCTGTCTCTGTGTCTGTCTCCGTCTCTGTCTCTGTCTCTATCTCTGTCTCTGTCTCTGTCTCTGTCTCTGTCTCTGTCTCTGTCTCTGTCGCTCTCTCTCCCTCGGTCCCTGTCTCCGTCTCTGTCTCTGTGTCTATCTCTGCCTCTGACTCCGTCTGCGTCTCTGTCTCTGTCTCCGTCTCTGTCCCAGTCTCTGTCTCTGTCTCCGTCTCTGTCCCTGGCTCTGTCTCTGCCTCTGTCACCGTCTCTGTCTCTGTCTCGGCCTTTGTCTCTGTCTCTGTCTCTGTCTCTGTCTCTGTCTCTGACTCTGTCTCTGTCTCTGTCTCTGTTTCTGTCTCTGTCTCTATCTCTGCCTCTGACTCTGTCTCTGTCTCTGTCTCTGTCTCTGTCTCTGTCTCTATCTCTGTCTCTGTTTCTGGTTCTGTCTCTGTCTCTGTCGCTGTCCCTGTCCCTCTCCCTGACCCTGTCGCTGTCTCAGTCGCTGTCTCAGTCTCTGTCTCTGTCTCTATCTGTGTCCCTGTCTCTGTCTCTGTCTTTGTCTCTGTCATTGTCTCTGTCTGTGCCACTGTCTCTGTATCATTCTCTGTCTCCGTTCTTGTCTCCGTCTTTGTTCCTCCCCCTCTGACACCGTCTTTGTCACCTGCCCCTCTGCCTCTGTCTGTGTCTCTGTCTCTGCCTCTGTCTCTGTCTCTGTCTCTGCCTCTGTCTCTGTCTCTGTCTCTGCCGCTGTCTCTCCCTCTGTCTCTGTCTCTGTCTCCGTCTCTGTCTCCGTCCTTTTCTCCGTCTTTGTCTCCTGCCCCTCAGCCTCCGTCTTTGTCTCCGTCTTTGTCTCCGTTCTTGTCTCCGTCCTTGTCTCCTGCCCCTCTGCCACCGTCTTTGTCTCCTGCCCCGCTGTCTCTGCCTGTGTCTCTGTCTCTGTATCTGTCTCTGTCTCTGTCTCTGTCTCTGTCTCTGTCTATGTATCTGTCCCTGTCTGTGTCTCTGTCTCTGTCTCTGTCTCTGTCTCTGTCTGTGTCTCTGTCTCTGTCTCTGTCTCTGTCTCTGTCTCTGTCTCTGTCTGTCTCTGTCTCTGTCTCTCTCTCTGTCACTGTTTCTGTCCCTGTCTCTGTCTCTGTTTCTGTCTCTGTCTCTGTCTCTGTCTCTGTCTCTGTCTCTGTCTCTGTCTCTGTCTCTGCCTGTGTCTCTGTCTCTGTCTCTGTCTCTGTCTCTGTCTCTGTCTCTGTCTATGTATCTGTCCCTGTCTGTGTCTCTGTCTCTGTCTCTGTCTCTGTCTCTGTCTCTGTCTCTGTCTCTGTCTCTGTCTCTGTCTCTGTCTCTGTCTCTGTCTCTGTCTCTGTCTCTGTCTCTGTCTCTGTCTCTGTCTCTGTCTCTGTCACTGTTTCTGTCCCTGTCTCTGTCTCTGTTTCTGTCTCTGTCTCTGTCTCTGTCTCTGTCTGTGTCTCTGTCTCTGTCTGTGTCTCTGCCGCTGTCTCTCCCTCTGTCTCTGTCTCCGTCTCTGTCCCTGGCTCTGTCTCTGTCTCTGTCGCTGTCTCTCCCTCTGTCTCTGTCTCCGTCTCTGTCTCTGTGTCTATCTCTGCCTCTGACTCCGTCTGCGTCTCTGTCTCTGTCTCCGTCTCTGTCCCAGTCTCTGTCTCTGTCTCCGTCTCTGTCCCTGGCTCTGTCTCTGCCTCTGTCACCGTCTCTGCCTCTCTCTCGGTCTTTGTCTCTGTCTCTGTCTCTGTCTCTGTCTCTGTCTCTGTCTCTGTCTCTGTCTCTGTCTCTGTCTCTGTCTCTGTCTCTGTCTCTGTCTCTGTCTCTGTCTCTGTCTCTGTCTCTGTCTCTGTCTCTGTCTCTGTCTCTGTCTCTGTCTCTGTCTCAGCCCCGTATCTGTCTCTGTCTCTGTTTCTGTCTCTGTCGCTGTCTCTCGCTCTGTCTCTGTCTCCGTCTCTCTCCCTGGCTCTGTCTCTGCCTCTGTCTCCGCGTCTGTATCGGTCTCTGTCTCTGTCTCTGTCTCCGTCTCTGTCTCTGTCTCTGTCTCTGTCTCTGTCTCTGCCTCTGCCTCTGCCTCTGCCTCTGCCTCTGTCTCTGTCTCTGTTTCTGTCTCTGTCTCTATCTCTGTCTCTGTCTCTGTCTCTGACTCTGTCTCTGTCTCTGTCTCTGTCGCTCTCTCTCCCTCTGTCCCTGTCTCCGTCTCTGTCTCTGTGTCTATCTCTGCCTCTGACTCCGTCTGCGTCTCTGTCTCTGTCTCCATCTCTGTCCCAGTCTCTGTCTCTGTCTCCGCCTCTGTCCCTGGCTCTGTCTCTGCCTCTGTCACCGTCTCTGTCTCTGTCTCGGCCTTTGTCTCTGTCTCTGTCTCTGTCTCTGTCCCTGTCTCTGTCTCTGACTCTGTCTCTGTCTCTGTCTCTGTTTCTGTCTCTGTCTCTATCTCTGCCTCTGACTCTGTCGCTGTCCCTGTATATGTCTCCGCCTCTGTCTCCGTCTGCGTCTCTGTCTCTGTTTCTGTCTCCGTCTCTGTCTCTGTCTCTGTCTCTGTCTCCGTCTCTGTCTCTGTCTCTGTCTGTGTCTCTGTCTCTGCCCCTGTCTCTGTCTGTCTCTGTCTCTGTCTCTGTCTCTGTCTCTGTCTCTATCTCTGTCTCTGTTTCTGGTTCTGTCTCTGTCTCTGTCTCTGTCTCTGTCTCTGTCTCTGTCTCTGCATCTGTCTCTGCCTCTGTCTCTGTCTCTGTCTCTGTCTCTGTCGCTGTCCCTGTCCCTCTCCCTGACCCTGTCGCTGTCTCAGTCGCTGTCTCAGTCTCTGTCTCTGTCTCTATCTCTGTCCCTGTCTCTGTCTCTGTCTCTGTCTCTGTCATTGCCTCTGTCTGTGCCCCTGTCCCTGTATCATTCTCTGTCTCCGTTCTTGTCTCCGTCTTTGTTCCTCCCCCTCTGACACCGTCTTTGTCACCTGCCCCTCTGTCTCTGTCTGTGTCTCTGTCTCTGCCTCTGTCTCTGTCTCTGTCTCTGTCTCTGTCTCTGTCTATGTATCTGTCCCTGTCTGTGTCTCTGTCTCTGTCTCTGTCTCTGTCTCTGTCTCTGTCTCTGTCTCTGTCTCTGTCTCTGTCTCTGTCTCAGTCTCTGTCTCAGTCTCTGTCTCTGTCTCTGTCTCTGTCTCTGTCTCTGTCTCTGTCTCTGTCTCCGTCTCTGTCTCTCCCTCTGTCCCTGTCTCCGTCTCTGTCTCCGTATGCGTCTCTGTCTCTGTCTCTGTCTCTGTCTCTGTGTCTGTCTCCGTCTCTGTCTCTGTCTCTATCTCTGTCTCTGTCTCTGTCTCTGTCTCTGTCTCTGTCTCTGTCTCTGTCGCTCTCTCTCCCTCGGTCCCTGTCTCCGTCTCTGTCTCTGTGTCTATCTCTGCCTCTGACTCCGTCTGCGTCTCTGTCTCTGTCTCCGTCTCTGTCCCAGTCTCTGTCTCTGTCTCCGTCTCTGTCCCTGGCTCTGTCTCTGCCTCTGTCACCGTCTCTGTCTCTGTCTCGGCCTTTGTCTCTGTCTCTGTCTCTGTCTCTGTCTCTGTCTCTGACTCTGTCTCTGTCTCTGTCTCTGTTTCTGTCTCTGTCTCTATCTCTGCCTCTGACTCTGTCTCTGTCTCTGTCTCTGTCTCTGTCTCTGTCTCTATCTCTGTCTCTGTTTCTGGTTCTGTCTCTGTCTCTGTCGCTGTCCCTGTCCCTCTCCCTGACCCTGTCGCTGTCTCAGTCGCTGTCTCAGTCTCTGTCTCTGTCTCTATCTGTGTCCCTGTCTCTGTCTCTGTCTTTGTCTCTGTCATTGTCTCTGTCTGTGCCACTGTCTCTGTATCATTCTCTGTCTCCGTTCTTGTCTGCGTCTTTGTTCCTCCCCCTCTGACACCGTCTTTGTCACCTGCCCCTCTGCCTCTGTCTGTGTCTCTGTCTCTGCCTCTGTCTCTGTCTCTGTCTCTGCCTCTGTCTCTGTCTCTGTCTCTGCCGCTGTCTCTCCCTCTGTCTCTGTCTCTGTCTCCGTCTCTGTCTCCGTCCTTTTCTCCGTCTTTGTCTCCTGCCCCTCAGCCTCCGTCTTTGTCTCCGTCTTTGTCTCCGTTCTTGTCTCCGTCCTTGTCTCCTGCCCCTCTGCCACCGTCTTTGTCTCCTGCCCCGCTGTCTCTGCCTGTGTCTCTGTCTCTGTATCTGTCTCTGTCTCTGTCTCTGTCTCTGTCTATGTATCTGTCCCTGTCTGTGTCTCTGTCTCTGTCTCTGTCTCTGTCTCTGTCTGTGTCTCTGTCTCTGTCTCTGTCTCTGTCTCTGTCTCTGTCTCTGTCTGTCTCTGTCTCTGTCTCTCTCTCTGTCACTGTTTCTGTCCCTGTCTCTGTCTCTGTTTCTGTCTCTGTCTCTGTCTCTGTCTCTGTCTCTGTCTCTGTCTCTGTCTCTGTCTCTGCCTGTGTCTCTGTCTCTGTCTCTGTCTCTGTCTCTGTCTCTGTCTCTGTCTATGTATCTGTCCCTGTCTGTGTCTCTGTCTCTGTCTCTGTCTCTGTCTCTGTCTCTGTCTCTGTCTCTGTCTCTGTCTCTGTCTCTGTCTCTGTCTCTGTCTCTGTCTCTGTCTCTGTCTCTGTCTCTGTCTCTGTCTCTGTCACTGTTTCTGTCCCTGTCTCTGTCTCTGTTTCTGTCTCTGTCTCTGTCTCTGTCTCTGTCTGTGTCTCTGTCTCTGTCTGTGTCTCTGCCGCTGTCTCTCCCTCTGTCTCTGTCTCCGTCTCTGTCCCTGGCTCTGTCTCTGTCTCTGTCGCTGTCTCTCCCTCTGTCTCTGTCTCCGTCTCTGTCTCTGTGTCTATCTCTGCCTCTGACTCCGTCTGCGTCTCTGTCTCTGTCTCCGTCTCTGTCCCAGTCTCTGTCTCTGTCTCCGTCTCTGTCCCTGGCTCTGTCTCTGCCTCTGTCACCGTCTCTGCCTCTCTCTCGGTCTTTGTCTCTGTCTCTGTCTCTGTCTCTGTCTCTGTCTCTGTCTCTGTCTCTGTCTCTGTCTCTGTCTCTGTCTCTGTCTCTGTCTCCGTCTCTGTCTCTGTCTCTGTCTCTGTCTCTGTCTCTGTCTCTGTCTCTGTCTCAGCCCCGTATCTGTCTCTGTCTCTGTTTCTGTCTCTGTCGCTGTCTCTCGCTCTGTCTCTGTCTCCGTCTCTCTCCCTGGCTCTGTCTCTGCCTCTGTCTCCGCGACTGTATCGGTCTCTGTCTCTGTCTCTGTCTCCGTCTCTGTCTCTGTCTCTGTCTCTGTCTCTGTCTCTGCCTCTGCCTCTGCCTCTGCCTCTGCCTCTGTCTCTGTCTCTGTTTCTGTCTCTGTCTCTATCTCTGTCTCTGTCTCTGTCTCTGACTCTGTCTCTGTCTCTGTCTCTGTCGCTCTCTCTCCCTCTGTCCCTGTCTCCGTCTCTGTCTCTGTGTCTATCTCTGCCTCTGACTCCGTCTGCGTCTCTGTCTCTGTCTCCGTCTCTGTCCCAGTCTCTGTCTCTGTCTCCGTCTCTGTCCCAGGCTCTGTCTCTGCCTCTGTCACCGTCTCTGTCTCTGTCTCGGCCTTTGTCTCTGTCTCTGTCTCTGTCTCTGTCCCTGTCTCTGTCTCTGACTCTGTCTCTGTCTCTGTCTCTGTTTCTGTCTCTGTCTCTATCTCTGCCTCTGACTCTGTCGCTGTCCCTGTATATGTCTCCGCCTCTGTCTCCGTCTGCGTCTCTGTCTCTGTTTCTGTCTCCGTCTCTGTCTCTGTCTCTGTCTCTGTCTCCGTCTCTGTCTCTGTCTCTGTCTGTGTCTCTGTCTCTGCCCCTGTCTCTGTCTGTCTCTGTCTCTGTCTCTGTCTCTGTCTCTGTCTCTGTCTCTATCTCTGTCTCTGTTTCTGGTTCTGTCTCTGTCTCTGTCTCTGTCTCTGTCTCTGTCTCTGTCTCTGCATCTGTCTCTGCCTCTGTCTCTGTCTCTGTCTCTGTCTCTGTCTCTGTCGCTGTCCCTGTCCCTCTCCCTGACACTGTCGCTGTCTCAGTCGCTGTCTCAGTCTCTGTCTCTGTCTCTATCTCTGTCCCTGTCTCTGTCTCTGTCTCTGTCTCTGTCATTGCCTCTGTCTGTGCCCCTGTCTCTGTATCATTCTCTGTCTCCGTTCTTGTCTCCGTCTTTGTTCCTCCCCCTCTGACACCGTCTTTGTCACCTGCCCCTCTGTCTCTGTCTGTGTCTCTGTCTCTGCCTCTGTCTCTGTCTCTGTCTCTGCCTCTGTCTCTGTCTCTGTCTCTGCCGCTGTCTCTCCCTCTGTCTCTGTCTCTGTCTCCGTCTCTGTCTCCGTCCTTTTCTCCGTCTTTGTCTCCTGCCCCTCAGCCTCCGTCTTTGTCACCGTCTTTGTCTCCGTTCTCGTCTCCGTCTTTGTCTCCTGCCCCTCTGCCTCCGTCTTTGTCTCCTGCCCCGCTGTCTCTGCCTGTGCCTCTGTCTCTGTCTCTGCCTGTGTCTCTGTCTCTGTCTCTGTCTCTGTCTCTGTCTCTGTCTCTGTCTATGTATCTGTCCCTGTCTGTGTCTCTGTCTCTGTCTCTGTCTCTGTCTCTGTCTCTGTCTCTGTCTCTGTCTCTGTCTCTGTCTCTGTCTCTGTCTCAGTCTCTGTCTCAGTCTCTGTCTCTGTCTCTGTCTCTGTCTCTGTCTCTGTCTCTGTCTCTGTCTCTGTCTCTGTCTCTGTCTCTGTCTCTGTCTCTGTCTCTGTCTCTGTCTCTGTCTCTGTCTCTGTCTCTGTCTCTGTCTCTGTCTCTGTCTCTGTCTCTGTCTCTGTCTCTGTCTCTGTCTCTGTCTCTGTCTCTGTCTCTGTCTCTGTCTCTGTCTCTGCCTCTGCCTCTGCCTCTGTCTCTGTCTCTGTCTCTGTCGCTGTCCCTGTCCCTCTCCCTGACCCTGTCGCTGTCTCAGTCGCTGTCTCAGTCTCTGTCTCTGTCTCTATCTCTGTCCCTGCCTCTGTCTCTGTCTCTGTCTCTGTCTCTGTCTCTGTCATTGTCTCTGTCTGTGCCACTGTCTCTGTATCGTTCTCTGTCTCCGTCCTTGTCTCCGTCTTTGTTCCTCCCCCTCTGACACCGTCTTTGTCACCTGCCCCTCTGTCTCTGTCTGTGTCTCTGTCTCTGCCCCTGTCTCTGTCTCTGTCTCTGCCGCTGTCTCTCCCTCTGTCTCTGTCTCTGTCTCCGTCCCTGACTCTGTCTCTGTCTCCGTCTTTGTCTCCGTCCTTTTCTCCGTCTTTGTCTCCGTTATTGTCTCCGTCTTTGTCTCCTGCCCCTCTGCCTCCGTCTTTGTCTCCTGCCCCGCTGTCTCTGCCTGTGTCTCTGTCTCTGACTCTGTCTCTGTCTCTGTCTCTGTTTCTGTCTCTGTCTCTATCTCTGCCTCCGACTCTGTCGCTGTCCCTGTATATGTCTCTGTCTCTGTCTCCGTCTGCGTCCCTGTCTCTGTCTCTGTGTCTGTC
Organism: Megachile willughbiella; assembly: GCA_945859595.2. Lineage (NCBI taxonomy): Eukaryota > Metazoa > Arthropoda > Insecta > Hymenoptera > Megachilidae > Megachile > Megachile willughbiella. The sequence continues at coordinate 1,007,373 of CAMAOD020000094.1, read as the reverse complement.
TCTGTCTCTGTCCCTGTCTCTGTCTCTGTCTCTGTCTCTGTCTCTGTCTCTGTCTGTGTCTCTGTCTCCGTCTGCGTCTCTGTCTCTGTCTCTGTGTCTGCCTCTGTCTCTGTCCCTGTCTCTGTCTCTGTCTCTGTCTCTGTCTCTGTCTGTGTCTCTGTCTCCGTCTCTGACTCTGTTTCTGTCTCTATCTCCGTCCTTGTCTCTGTCTCTGTCTCTGTCTCCGTCTCTGTCTCTGTCTCTGTCTCTGTCTCTGTCTCTGTCTCTGTCTCTGCATCTGCCTCTGCCTCTGTCTCTGTCTCTGTCTCTGTCGCTGTCTCTCCCTCTGTCCCTGTATCCGTCTCTGTCCCTGGCTCTGTCTCTGCCTCTATCTCCGTCTCTGTCTCTGTCTCTGTCTCTGTCTCTGTCTCTGTCGCTGTCTCTCCCTCTGTCCTTGTCTCTGTCTCTGTCTCTGTCTCTGTCTCTGTCTCTGTCTCTGTCTCTGTCTCTGTCTCTGTCTCTGTCTCTGTCTCTGTCTCTGTCTCTGTCTCTGTCTCTGTCTCTGTCTCTGTCTCTGTCTCTGTCTCTGTCTCTGTCTCTGTCTCTGTCTCTGTCTCTGTCTCTGTCTCTGTCTCTGTCTCTGTCTCTGTCTCTGTCTCTGTCTCTGTCTCTGTCTCTGTCTCTGACTCTGTCTGTGTCTCTGTCTCTGTCTCTGTCTCTGTCTCTGTCTCTGTCTCTGTCTCTGTCTCTGTCTCTGTCTCTGTCTCTGTCTCTGTCTCTGTCTCTGTCTCTGTCTCTGTCTCTGTCTCTGTCTCTGTCTCTGTCACTGTCTCTGTCTCTGTCGCTGTCTCTCCCTCTGTCCCTGTCTCCGTCTCTGTCTCTGTCTCTGTCTCCGTCTCTGTCTCTGTCTCTGTCTCTGTCTCCGTCTCTGTCTCTGTCTCTGTCTGTGTCTCTGTCTCTGTCCCGGTCTCTGTCTGTCTCTGTCTCTGTCTCTATCTCTGTCTCTGTCTCTGTCTCTGTCTCTGTTTCTGGTTCTGTCTCTGCCTCTGTCACCGTCTCTGTCTCTGTCTCTGTCTGTGTCTCTGCCTCTGTGTCGATCTTTGTCTCCGTCTCTGTCTCTGTCTCTGTATCGGTCTCTGTCTCCGTCTCTATCTCTGTCTCTGTCTCTGTCTGTCTCTGTCTCCGTCTCTGTCACTGCCGCTGTCTCTGTCTCAGTCTCAGTCCCTGGCTCTGTCTGTACCTCTGTCTCCGTCTCTGTCTCTGTCTCTGTCTCTGTCTCTGTCTCTGTCTCTGTCTCTGTCTCCGTCTCTGTCTCTGTCTCTGTCTGTGTCTCTGTCTCTGTCTCTGTCTCTGTCTCTGTCTCTGTCTCTGTCTCTGTCTCTGTCTCTGTCTCTGTCTCTGTCTCTGTCTCTGTCACTGTTTCTGTCCCTGTCTCTGTCTCTGTTTCTGTCTCTGTCTCTGTCTCTGTCTCTGTCTGTGTCTCTGTCTCTGTCTGTGTCTCTGCCGCTGTCTCTCCCTCTGTCTCTGTCTCCGTCTCTGTCCCTGGCTCTGTCTCTGTCTCTGTCGCTGTCTCTCCCTCTGTCTCTGTCTCCGTCTCTGTCTCTGTGTCTATCTCTGCCTCTGACTCCGTCTGCGTCTCTGTCTCTGTCTCCGTCTCTGTCCCAGTCTCTGTCTCTGTCTCCGTCTCTGTCCCTGGCTCTGTCTCTGCCTCTGTCACCGTCTCTGCCTCTCTCTCGGTCTTTGTCTCTGTCTCTGTCTCTGTCTCTGTCTCTGTCTCTGTCTCTGTCTCTGTCTCTGTCTCTGTCTCTGTCTCTGTCTCTGTCTCTGTCTCTGTCTCTGTCTCTGTCTCTGTCTCTGTCTCTGTCTCTGTCTCTGTCTCTGTCTCAGCCCCGTATCTGTCTCTGTCTCTGTTTCTGTCTCTGTCGCTGTCTCTCGCTCTGTCTCTGTCTCCGTCTCTCTCCCTGGCTCTGTCTCTGCCTCTGTCTCCGCGTCTGTATCGGTCTCTGTCTCTGTCTCTGTCTCCGTCTCTGTCTCTGTCTCTGTCTCTGTCTCTGTCTCTGCCTCTGCCTCTGCCTCTGCCTCTGCCTCTGTCTCTGTCTCTGTTTCTGTCTCTGTCTCTATCTCTGTCTCTGTCTCTGTCTCTGACTCTGTCTCTGTCTCTGTCTCTGTCGCTCTCTCTCCCTCTGTCCCTGTCTCCGTCTCTGTCTCTGTGTCTATCTCTGCCTCTGACTCCGTCTGCGTCTCTGTCTCTGTCTCCGTCTCTGTCCCAGTCTCTGTCTCTGTCTCCGTCTCTGTCCCTGACTCTGTCTCTGCCTCTGTCACCGTCTCTGTCTCTGTCTCGGCCTTTGTCTCTGTCTCTGTCTCTGTCTCTGTCTCTGTCTCTGTCTCTGACTCTGTCTCTGTCTCTGTCTCTGTTTCTGTCTCTGTCTCTATCTCTGCCTCTGACTCTGTCGCTGTCCCTGTATATGTCTCCGCCTCTGTCTCCGTCTGCGTCTCTGTCTCTGTTTCTGTCTCCGTCTCTGTCTCTGTCTCTGTCTCTGTCTCCGTCTCTGTCTCTGTCTCTGTCTGTGTCTCTGTCTCTGCCCCTGTCTCTGTCTGTCTCTGTCTCTGTCTCTGTCTCTGTCTCTGTCTCTATCTCTGTCTCTGTTTCTGGTTCTGTCTCTGTCTCTGTCTCTGTCTCTGTCTCTGTCTCTGTCTCTGTCTCTGCATCTGTCTCTGCCTCTGTCTCTGTCTCTGTCTCTGTCTCTGTCGCTGTCCCTGTCCCTCTCCCTGACCCTGTCGCTGTCTCAGTCGCTGTCTCAGTCTCTGTCTCTGTCTCTATCTCTGTCCCTATCTCTGTCTCTGTCTCTGTCTCTGACATTGTCTCTGTCTGTGCCCCTGTCTCTGTATCATTCTCTGTCTCCGTTCTTGTCTCCGTCTTTGTTCCTCCCCCTCTGGCACCGTCTTTGTCACCTGCCCCTCTGTCTCTGTCTGTGTCTCTGTCTCTGCCTCTGTCTCTGTCTCTGTCTCTGCCTCTGTCTCTGTCTCTGTCTCTGCCGCTGTCTCTCCCTCTGTCTCTGTCTCTGTCTCCGTCTCTGTCTCCGTCCTTTTCTCCGTCTTTGTCTCCTGCCCCTCAGCCTCCGTCTTTGTCACCGTCTTTGTCTCCGTTCTTGTCTCCGTCTTTGTCTCCTGCCCCTCTGCCTCCGTCTTTGTCTCCTGCCCCGCTGTCTCTGCCTGTGCCTCTGTCTCTGTCTCTGCCTGTGTCTCTGTCTCTGTCTCTGTCTCTGTCTCTGTCTCTGTCTCTGTCTATGTATCTGTCCCTGTCTGTGTCTCTGTCTCTGTCTCTGTCTCTGCCTCTGCCTCTGTCTCTGTCTCTGTCTCTGTCGCTGTCCCTGTCCCTCTCCCTGACCCTGTCGCTGTCTCAGTCGCTGTCTCAGTCTCTGTCTCTGTCTCTATCTCTGTTTCTGTCTCCGTCTCTGTCTCTGTCTCTGTCTCTGTCTCCGTCTCTGTCTCTGTCTCTGTCTGTGTCTCTGTCTCTGCCCCTGTCTCTGTCTGTCTCTGTCTCTGTCTCTGTCTCTGTCTCTGTCTCTATCTCTGTCTCTGTTTCTGGTTCTGTCTCTGTCTCTGTCTCTGTCTCTGTCTCTGTCTCTGTCTCTGTCTCTGCATCTGTCTCTGCCTCTGTCTCTGTCTCTGTCTCTGTCTCTGTCGCTGTCCCTGTCCCTCTCCCTGACCCTGTCGCTGTCTCAGTCGCTGTCTCAGTCTCTGTCTCTGTCTCTATCTCTGTCCCTATCTCTGTCTCTGTCTCTGTCTCTGTCATTGTCTCTGTCTGTGCCCCTGTCTCTGTATCATTCTCTGTCTCCGTTCTTGTCTCCGTCTTTGTTCCTCCCCCTCTGACACCGTCTTTGTCACCTGCCCCTCTGTCTCTGTCTGTGTCTCTGTCTCTGCCTCTGTCTCTGTCTCTGTCTCTGCCTCTGTCTCTGTCTCTGTCTCTGCCGCTGTCTCTCCCTCTGTCTCTGTCTCTGTCTCCGTCTCTGTCTCCGTCCTTTTCTCCGTCTTTGTCTCCTGCCCCTCAGCCTCCGTCTTTGTCACCGTCTTTGTCTCCGTTCTTGTCTCCGTCTTTGTCTCCTGCCCCTCTGCCTCCGTCTTTGTCTCCTGCCCCGCTGTCTCTGCCTGTGCCTCTGTCTCTGTCTCTGCCTGTGTCTCTGTCTCTGTCTCTGTCTCTGTCTCTGTCTCTGTCTCTGTCTATGTATCTGTCCCTGTCTGTGTCTCTGTCTCTGTCTCTGTCTCTGTCTCTGTCTCTGTCTCTGTCTCTGTCTCTGTCTCTGTCTCAGTCTCTGTCTCAGTCTCTGTCTCTGTCTCTGTCTCTGTCTCTGTCTCTGTCTCTGTCTCTGTCTCTGTCTCTGTCTCTGTCTCTGTCTCTGTCTCTGTCTCTGTCTCTGTCTCTGTCTCTGTCTCTGTCTCTGTCTCTGTCTCTGTCTCTGTCTCTGTCTCTGTCTCTGTCTCTGTCTCTGTCTCTGTCTCTGTCTCTGCCTCTGCCTCTGTCTCTGTCTCTGTCTCTGTCGCTGTCCCTGTCCCTCTCCCTGACCCTGTCGCTGTCTCAGTCGCTGTCTCAGTCTCTGTCTCTGTCTCTATCTCTGTCCCTGTCTCTGTCTCTGTCTCTGTCTCTGTCTCTGTCTCTGTCATTGTCTCTGTCTGTGCCACTGTCTCTGTATCATTCTCTGTCTCCGTCCTTGTCTCCGTCTTTGTTCCTCCCCCTCTGACACCGTCTTTGTCACCTGCCCCTCTGTCTCTGTCTGTGTCTCTGTCTCTGCCCCTGTCTCTGTCTCTGTCTCTGCCGCTGTCTCTCCCTCTGTCTCTGTCTCTGTCTCCGTCCCTGACTCTGTCTCTGTCTCCGTCTTTGTCTCCGTCCTTTTCTCCGTCTTTGTCTCCGTTATTGTCTCCGTCTTTGTCTCCTGCCCCTCTGCCTCCGTCTTTGTCTCCTGCCCCGCTGTCTCTGCCTGTGTCTCTGTCTCTGACTCTGTCTCTGTCTCTGTCTCTGTTTCTGTCTCTGTCTCTATCTCTGCCTCCGACTCTGTCGCTGTCCCTGTATATGTCTCTGTCTCTGTCTCCGTCTGCGTCCCTGTCTCTGTCTCTGTGTCTGTCTCTGTCTCTGTCCCTGTCTCTGTCTCTGTCTCTGTCTCTGTCTCTGTCTCTGTCTGTGTCTGTGTCTCTGTCTCCGTCTGCGTCTCTGTCTCTGTCTCTGTGTCTGCCTCTGTCTCTGTCCCTGTCTCTGTCTCTGTCTCTGTCTCTGTCTCTGTCTCTGTCTGTGTCTCTGTCTCCGTCTCTGACTCTGTTTCTGTCTCTATCTCCGTCCTTGTCTCTGTCTCTGTCTCTGTCTCCGTCTCTGTCTCTGTCTCTGTCTCTGTCTCTGTCTCTGTCTCTGTCTCTGTCTCTGCCTCTGCCTCTGCCTCTGTCTCTGTCTCTGTCTCTGTCTCTGTCTCTGTCGCTGTCTCTCCCTCTGTCCCTGTATCCGTCTCTGTCCCTGGCTCTGTCTCTGCCTCTATCTCCGTCTCTGTCTCTGTCTCTGTCTCTGTCTCTGTCTCTGTCGCTGTCTCTCCCTCTGTCCTTGTCTCTGTCTCTGTCTCTGTCTCTGTCTCTGTCTCTGTCTCTGTCTCTGTCTCTGTCTCTGTCTCTGTCTCTGTCTCTATCTCTGTCTCTGTTTCTGGTTCTGTCTCTGTCTCTGTCTCTGTCTCTGTCTCTGTCTCTGTCTCTGTCTCTGTCTCTGTCTCTGTCTCTGTCTCTGTCTCTGTCTCTGTCTCTGTCTCTGTCTCTGTGTCTGTCTCTGTCTCTGTCTCTGTCTCTGTCTCTGTCTCTGTCTCTGTCTCTGTCTCTGTCTCTGTCTCTGTCTCTGTCTCTGTCTCTGTCTCCGTCTGCGTCTCTGTCTCTGTCTCTGTGTCTGCCTCTGTCTCTGTCCCTGTCTCTGTCTCTGTCTCTGTCTCTGTCTCTGTCTCTGTCTGTGTCTCTGTCTCCGTCTCTGACTCTGTTTCTGTCTCTATCTCCGTCCTTGTCTCTGTCTCTGTCTCTGTCTCCGTCTCTGTCTCTGTCTCTGTCTCTGTCTCTGTCTCTGTCTCTGTCTCTGCCTCTGCCTCTGCCTCTGTCTCTGTCTCTGTCTCTGTCTCTGTCTCTGTCGCTGTCTCTCCCTCTGTCCCTGTATCCGTCTCTGTCCCTGGCTCTGTCTCTGCCTCTATCTCCGTCTCTGTCTCTGTCTCTGTCTCTGTCTCTGTCTCTGTCGCTGTCTCTCCCTCTGTCCTTGTCTCTGTCTCTGTCTCTGTCTCTGTCTCTGTCTCTGTCTCTGTCTCTGTCTCTGTCTCTGTCTCTGTCTCTGTCTCTATCTCTGTCTCTGTTTCTGGTTCTGTCTCTGTCTCTGTCTCTGTCTCTGTCTGTGTCTCTGTCTCTGTCCCTGTCTCTGTCTGTCTCTGTCTCTGCCTCTATCTCTGTCTCTGACCCTGTCTCTGTCTCTGTCTCTGTCTCTGTCTCTGTCTCTGTCTCTGTTTCTGGTTCTGTCTCTGCCTCTGTCACCGTCTCTGTCTCTGTCTCTGTCTGTGTCTCTGCCTCTGTGTCGGTCTTTGTCTCCGTCTCTGTCTCTGTCTCTGTATCGGTCTCTGTCTCCGTCTCTATCTCTGTCTCTGTCTCTGTCTGTGTCTCTGTCTCCGTCTCTGTCTCTGCCGCTGTCTCTGTCTCTGTCTCTGCCCCGTATCTGTCTCTGTCTCTGTTTCTGTCTCTGTCTCTGTCTCTGTCGCTGTCTCTCCCTCTGTCTCTGTCTCCGTCTCTGTCCCTGGCTCGGTCTCTGCCTCTGCCAACGTCTCTGTCTCTGTCTCGGTCTTTGTCTCCGTCTCTGTCTCGGTCTTTGTCTCAGTCTCTGTCTCTGCCTCTGTCTCTTTCTCTGTCTCCGTCTGTGTCTCTGTCTCTGTCTCTGTCTCTGTCTCTGTCTCTGTCTCTGTCTCTGTCTCTGTCTCTGTCTGTGTCTCTGTCTCTGTCTCTGTCTCTGCCGCTGTCTCTGTCTCTGTCTGTGTCTCTGTCTCCGTCTCTGTCTCTGCCGCTGTCTCTGTCTCAGTCTCAGTCCCTGGCTCTGTCTGTGCCTCTGTCTCCGTCTCTGTCTCTGTCTCTGTCTCTGTCTCTGTCTCTGTCTCTGTCTCTGTCTGTGTCTCTGTCTCCATCTCTGTCTCTGTCTCTGTCTCTGTCTCCGTCTCCGTCTCTGTCTCTGTCTCTGTCTCTGTCTCTGCCTCTGCCTCTGCCTCTGCCTCTGCCTCTGCCTCTGCCTCTGCCTCTGTCTCTGTCTCTGTCTCTGTCTCTGTCTCTGTCTCTGTCTCTGTCTCTGTCTCTGTCTCTGTCTCTGTCTCTGCCTCTGTCTCTGTCTCTGTCTCTGTCTCTGTCTCTGTCTCTGTCTCTGTCTCTGTCTCTGTCTCTGTCTCTGTCTCTGTCTCTGTCTCTGTCTCTGTCTCTGTCTCTGTCTCTGTCTCTGTCTCTGTCTCTGTCTCTGTCTCTGCCTCTGTCTCTGTCTCTGTCTCTGTTTCTGTCTCTGTCTCTGTCTCTGTCTCTGTCTGTGTCTCTGTCTCTGTCTGTGTCTCTGCCGCTGTCTCTCCCTCTGTCTCTGTCTCCGTCTCTGTCTCTCCCTCTGTCCCTGTCTCCGTCTCTGTCTCTGTGTCTATCTCTGCCTCTGACTCCGTCTGCGTCTCTGTCTCTGTCTCCGTCTCTGTCCCAGTCTCTGTCTCTGTCTCCGTCTCTGTCTCTGTCTCTGTCTCTGTCTCTGTCTCTGTCTCTGTCTCTGTCTCTGACTCTGTCTCTGTCTCTGTCTCTGTTTCTGTCTCTGTCTCTATCTCTGCCTCTGACTCTGTCGCTGTCCCTGTATATGTCTCCGTCTCTGTCTCCGTCTGCGTCTCTGTCTCTGTCTCTGTCTCTGTCTCTGTCTCTGTTTCTGTCTCCGTCTCTGTCTCTGACTCTGTCTCTGTCTCCGTCTCTGTCTCTGTCTCTGTCTGTGTCTCTGTCTCTGCCCCTGTCTCTGTCTGTCTCTGTCTCTGTCTCTGTCTCTGTCTCTGTCTCTATCTCTGTCTCTGTTTCTGGTTCTGTCTCTGTCTCTGTCGCTGTCCCTGTCCCTCTCCCTGACCCTGTCGCTGTCTCAGTCGCTGTCTCAGTCTCTGTCTCTGTCTCTATCTCTGTCCCTGTCTCTGTCTCTGTCTTTGTCTCTGTCATTGTCCCTGTCTGTGCCACTGTCTCTGTATCATTCTCTGTCTCCGTTCTTGTCTCCGTCTTTGTTCCTCCCCCTCTGACACCGTCTTTGTCACCTGCCCCTCTGCCTCTGTCTGTGTCTCTGTCTCTGCCTCTGTCTCTGTCTCTGTCTCTGCCTCTGTCTCTGTCTCTGTCTCTGCCGCTGTCTCTCCCTCTGTCTCTGTCTCTGTCTCCGTCTCTGTCTCCGTCCTTTTCTCCGTCTTTGTCTCCTGCCCCTCAGCCTCCGTCTTTGTCTCCGTCTTTGTCTCCGTTCTTGTCTCCGTCTTTGTCTCCTGCCCCTCTGCCACCGTCTTTGTCTCCTGCCCCACTGTCTCTGCCTGTGTCTCTGTCTCTGTCTCTGTCTCTGTCTCTGTCTCTGTCTCTGTCTCTGTCTCTGTCTATGTATCTGTCCCTGTCTGTGTCTCTGTCTCTGTCTCTGTCTCTGTCTCTGTCTGTGTCTCTGTCTCTGTCTCTGTCTCTGTCTCTGTCTCTGTCTCTGTCTGTCTCTGTCTCTGTCTCTGTCTCTGTCACTGTTTCTGTCCCTGTCTCTGTCTCTGTTTCTGTCTCTGTCTCTGTCTCTGTCTCTGTCTCTGTCTCTGTCTCTGTCTCTGTCTCTGTCTCTGTCTCTGTCTCTGTCTCTGTCTCTGTCTCTGTCTCTGTCTCTGTCTCTGTCTCTGTCTCTGTCTCTGTCTCTGTCTCTGTCTCTGTCTCTGTTTCTGTCTCTGTCTCTGTCTCAGCCCCGTATCTGTCTCTGTCTCTGTTTCTGTCTCTGTCGCTGTCTCTCGCTCTGTCTCTGTCTCCGTCTCTCTCCCTGGCTCTGTCTCTGCCTCTGTCTCCGCGTCTGTATCGGTCTCTGTCTCTGTCTCTGTCTCCGTCCTTTTCTCCGTCTTTGTCTCCTGCCCCTCAGCCTCCGTCTTTGTCTCCGTCTTTGTCTCCGTTCTCGTCTCCGTCTTTGTCTCCTGCCCCTCTGCCTCCGTCTTTGTCTCCTGCCCCGCTGTCTCTGCCTGTGTCTCTGTCTCTGTCTCTGTCTCTGTCTCTGTCTCTGTCTCTGTCTCTGTCTCTGTCTCTGTCTCTGTCTATGTATCTGTCCCTGTCTGTGTCTCTGTCTCTGTCTCTGTCTCTGTCTCTGTCTCTGTCTCTGTCTCTGTCTCTGTCTCTGTCTCTGTCTCTGTCTCTGCCTCTGCCTCTGTCTCTGTCTCTGTCTCTGTCGCTGTCTCTCCCTCTGTCCCTGTATCCGTCTCTGTCCCTGGCTCTGTCTCTGCCTCTATCTCCGTCTCTGTCTCTGTCTCTGTCTCTGTCTCTGTCACTGTCTCTGTCTCTGTCGCTGTCTCTCCCTCTGTCCCTGTCTCCGTCTCTGTCTCTGTCTCTGTCTCTGTCTCTGTCTCTGCCTCTGCCTCTGCCTCTGCCTCTGCCTCTGTCTCTGTCTCTGTCTCTGTCTCTGTCTCTGTCTCTGTCTCTGTCTCTGTCTCTGTCTCTGTCTCTGTCTCTGTCTCTGTCTCTGTCTCTGTCTCTGTCTCTGTCTCTGTCTCTGTCTCTGTCTCTGTCTCTGTCTCTGTCTCTGTCTCTGTCTCTGTCTCTGTCTCTGTCTCTGTCTCTGTTTCTGTCTCTGTCTCTGTCTCTGTCTCTGTCTGTGTCTCTGTCTCTGTCTGTGTCTCTGCCGCTGTCTCTCCCTCTGTCTCTGTCTCCGTCTCTGTCTCTCCCTCTGTCCCTGTCTCCGTCTCTGTCTCCGTATGCGTCTCTGTCTCTGTCTCTGTCTCTGTCTCTGTGTCTGTCTCCGTCTCTGTCTCTGTCTCTATCTCTGTCTCTGTCTCTGTCTCTGTCTCTGTCTCTGTCTCTGTCTCTGTCGCTCTCTCTCCCTCGGTCCCTGTCTCCGTCTCTGTCTCTGTGTCTATCTCTGCCTCTGACTCCGTCTGCGTCTCTGTCTCTGTCTCCGTCTCTGTCCCAGTCTCTGTCTCTGTCTCCGTCTCTGTCCCTGGCTCTGTCTCTGCCTCTGTCACCGTCTCTGTCTCTGTCTCGGCCTTTGTCTCTGTCTCTGTCTCTGTCTCTGTCTCTGTCTCTGACTCTGTCTCTGTCTCTGTCTCTGTTTCTGTCTCTGTCTCTATCTCTGCCTCTGACTCTGTCTCTGTCTCTGTCTCTGTCTCTGTCTCTGTCTCTATCTCTGTCTCTGTTTCTGGTTCTGTCTCTGTCTCTGTCGCTGTCCCTGTCCCTCTCCCTGACCCTGTCGCTGTCTCAGTCGCTGTCTCAGTCTCTGTCTCTGTCTCTATCTGTGTCCCTGTCTCTGTCTCTGTCTTTGTCTCTGTCATTGTCTCTGTCTGTGCCACTGTCTCTGTATCATTCTCTGTCTCCGTTCTTGTCTCCGTCTTTGTTCCTCCCCCTCTGACACCGTCTTTGTCACCTGCCCCTCTGCCTCTGTCTGTGTCTCTGTCTCTGCCTCTGTCTCTGTCTCTGTCTCTGCCTCTGTCTCTGTCTCTGTCTCTGCCGCTGTCTCTCCCTCTGTCTCTGTCTCTGTCTCCGTCTCTGTCTCCGTCCTTTTCTCCGTCTTTGTCTCCTGCCCCTCAGCCTCCGTCTTTGTCTCCGTCTTTGTCTCCGTTCTTGTCTCCGTCCTTGTCTCCTGCCCCTCTGCCACCGTCTTTGTCTCCTGCCCCGCTGTCTCTGCCTGTGTCTCTGTCTCTGTATCTGTCTCTGTCTCTGTCTCTGTCTCTGTCTCTGTCTATGTATCTGTCCCTGTCTGTGTCTCTGTCTCTGTCTCTGTCTCTGTCTCTGTCTGTGTCTCTGTCTCTGTCTCTGTCTCTGTCTCTGTCTCTGTCTCTGTCTGTCTCTGTCTCTGTCTCTCTCTCTGTCCCTGTCTCTGTCTCTGTTTCTGTCTCTGTCTCTGTCTCTGTCTCTGTCTCTGTCTCTGTCTCTGTCTCTGTCTCTGCCTGTGTCTCTGTCTCTGTCTCTGTCTCTGTCTCTGTCTCTGTCTCTGTCTATGTATCTGTCCCTGTCTGTGTCTCTGTCTCTGTCTCTGTCTCTGTCTCTGTCTCTGTCTCTGTCTCTGTCTCTGTCTCTGTCTCTGTCTCTGTCTCTGTCTCTGTCTCTGTCTCTGTCTCTGTCTCTGTCTCTGTCTCTGTCTCTGTCTCTGTCTCTGTCACTGTTTCTGTCCCTGTCTCTGTCTCTGTTTCTGTCTCTGTCTCTGTCTCTGTCTCTGTCTGTGTCTCTGTCTCTGTCTGTGTCTCTGCCGCTGTCTCTCCCTCTGTCTCTGTCTCCGTCTCTGTCCCTGGCTCTGTCTCTGTCTCTGTCGCTGTCTCTCCCTCTGTCTCTGTCTCCGTCTCTGTCTCTGTGTCTATCTCTGCCTCTGACTCCGTCTGCGTCTCTGTCTCTGTCTCCGTCTCTGTCCCAGTCTCTGTCTCTGTCTCCGTCTCTGTCCCTGGCTCTGTCTCTGCCTCTGTCACCGTCTCTGCCTCTCTCTCGGTCTTTGTCTCTGTCTCTGTCTCTGTCTCTGTCTCTGTCTCTGTCTCTGTCTCTGTCTCTGTCTCTGTCTCTGTCTCTGTCTCTGTCTCTGTCTCTGTCTCTGTCTCTGTCTCTGTCTCTGTCTCTGTCTCTGTCTCTGTCTCTGTCTCTGTCTCTGTCTCAGCCCCGTATCTGTCTCTGTCTCTGTTTCTGTCTCTGTCGCTGTCTCTCGCTCTGTCTCTGTCTCCGTCTCTCTCCCTGGCTCTGTCTCTGCCTCTGTCTCCGCGTCTGTATCGGTCTCTGTCTCTGTCTCTGTCTCCGTCTCTGTCTCTGTCTCTGTCTCTGTCTCTGTCTCTGCCTCTGCCTCTGCCTCTGCCTCTGCCTCTGTCTCTGTCTCTGTTTCTGTCTCTGTCTCTATCTCTGTCTCTGTCTCTGTCTCTGACTCTGTCTCTGTCTCTGTCTCTGTCGCTCTCTCTCCCTCTGTCCCTGTCTCCGTCTCTGTCTCTGTGTCTATCTCTGCCTCTGACTCCGTCTGCGTCTCTGTCTCTGTCTCCATCTCTGTCCCAGTCTCTGTCTCTGTCTCCGCCTCTGTCCCTGGCTCTGTCTCTGCCTCTGTCACCGTCTCTGTCTCTGTCTCGGCCTTTGTCTCTGTCTCTGTCTCTGTCTCTGTCCCTGTCTCTGTCTCTGACTCTGTCTCTGTCTCTGTCTCTGTTTCTGTCTCTGTCTCTATCTCTGCCTCTGACTCTGTCGCTGTCCCTGTATATGTCTCCGCCTCTGTCTCCGTCTGCGTCTCTGTCTCTGTTTCTGTCTCCGTCTCTGTCTCTGTCTCTGTCTCTGTCTCCGTCTCTGTCTCTGTCTCTGTCTGTGTCTCTGTCTCTGCCCCTGTCTCTGTCTGTCTCTGTCTCTGTCTCTGTCTCTGTCTCTGTCTCTATCTCTGTCTCTGTTTCTGGTTCTGTCTCTGTCTCTGTCTCTGTCTCTGTCTCTGTCTCTGTCTCTGTCTCTGCATCTGTCTCTGCCTCTGTCTCTGTCTCTGTCTCTGTCTCTGTCGCTGTCCCTGTCCCTCTCCCTGACCCTGTCGCTGTCTCAGTCGCTGTCTCAGTCTCTGTCTCTGTCTCTATCTCTGTCCCTGTCTCTGTCTCTGTCTCTGTCTCTGTCATTGCCTCTGTCTGTGCCCCTGTCCCTGTATCATTCTCTGTCTCCGTTCTTGTCTCCGTCTTTGTTCCTCCCCCTCTGACACCGTCTTTGTCACCTGCCCCTCTGTCTCTGTCTGTGTCTCTGTCTCTGCCTCTGTCTCTGTCTCTGTCTCTGTCTCTGTCTCTGTCTATGTATCTGTCCCTGTCTGTGTCTCTGTCTCAGTCTCTGTCTCTGTCTCTGTCTCTGTCTCTGTCTCTGTCTCTGTCTCTGTCTCTGTCTCAGTCTCTGTCTCTGTCTCTGTCTCTGTCTCTGTCTCTGTCTCTGTCTATGTATCTGTCCCTGTCTGTGTCTCTGTCTCTGTCTCTGTCTCTGTCTCTGTCTCTGTCTCTGTCTCTGTCTCTGTCTCTGTCTCTGTCTCTGTCTCTGCCTCTGCCTCTGTCTCTGTCTCTGTCTCTGTCGCTGTCTCTCCCTCTGTCCCTGTATCCGTCTCTGTCCCTGGCTCTGTCTCTGCCTCTATCTCCGTCTCTGTCTCTGTCTCTGTCTCTGTCTCTGTCACTGTCTCTGTCTCTGTCGCTGTCTCTCCCTCTGTCCCTGTCTCCGTCTCTGTCTCTGTCTCTGTCTCTGTCTCTGTCTCTGCCTCTGCCTCTGCCTCTGCCTCTGCCTCTGTCTCTGTCTCTGTCTCTGTCTCTGTCTCTGTCTCTGTCTCTGTCTCTGTCTCTGTCTCTGTCTCTGTCTCTGTCTCTGTCTCTGTCTCTGTCTCTGTCTCTGTCTCTGTCTCTGTCTCTGTCTCTGTCTCTGTCTCTGTCTCTGTCTCTGTCTCTGTCTCTGTCTCTGTCTCTGTTTCTGTCTCTGTCTCTGTCTCTGTCTCTGTCTGTGTCTCTGTCTCTGTCTGTGTCTCTGCCGCTGTCTCTCCCTCTGTCTCTGTCTCCGTCTCTGTCTCTCCCTCTGTCCCTGTCTCCGTCTCTGTCTCCGTATGCGTCTCTGTCTCTGTCTCTGTCTCTGTCTCTGTGTCTGTCTCCGTCTCTGTCTCTGTCTCTATCTCTGTCTCTGTCTCTGTCTCTGTCTCTGTCTCTGTCTCTGTCTCTGTCGCTCTCTCTCCCTCGGTCCCTGTCTCCGTCTCTGTCTCTGTGTCTATCTCTGCCTCTGACTCCGTCTGCGTCTCTGTCTCTGTCTCCGTCTCTGTCCCAGTCTCTGTCTCTGTCTCCGTCTCTGTCCCTGGCTCTGTCTCTGCCTCTGTCACCGTCTCTGTCTCTGTCTCGGCCTTTGTCTCTGTCTCTGTCTCTGTCTCTGTCTCTGTCTCTGACTCTGTCTCTGTCTCTGTCTCTGTTTCTGTCTCTGTCTCTATCTCTGCCTCTGACTCTGTCTCTGTCTCTGTCTCTGCCTCTGTCTCTGTCTCTATCTCTGTCTCTGTTTCTGGTTCTGTCTCTGTCTCTGTCGCTGTCCCTGTCCCTCTCCCTGACCCTGTCGCTGTCTCAGTCGCTGTCTCAGTCTCTGTCTCTGTCTCTATCTGTGTCCCTGTCTCTGTCTCTGTCTTTGTCTCTGTCATTGTCTCTGTCTGTGCCACTGTCTCTGTATCATTCTCTGTCTCCGTTCTTGTCTCCGTCTTTGTTCCTCCCCCTCTGACACCGTCTTTGTCACCTGCCCCTCTGCCTCTGTCTGTGTCTCTGTCTCTGCCTCTGTCTCTGTCTCTGTCTCTGCCTCTGTCTCTGTCTCTGTCTCTGCCGCTGTCTCTCCCTCTGTCTCTGTCTCTGTCTCCGTCTCTGTCTCCGTCCTTTTCTCCGTCTTTGTCTCCTGCCCCTCAGCCTCCGTCTTTGTCTCCGTCTTTGTCTCCGTTCTTGTCTCCGTCCTTGTCTCCTGCCCCTCTGCCACCGTCTTTGTCTCCTGCCCCGCTGTCTCTGCCTGTGTCTCTGTCTCTGTATCTGTCTCTGTCTCTGTCTCTGTCTCTGTCTCTGTCTATGTATCTGTCCCTGTCTGTGTCTCTGTCTCTGTCTCTGTCTCTGTCTCTGTCTGTGTCTCTGTCTCTGTCTCTGTCTCTGTCTCTGTCTCTGTCTCTGTCTGTCTCTGTCTCTGTCTCTCTCTCTGTCACTGTTTCTGTCCCTGTCTCTGTCTCTGTTTCTGTCTCTGTCTCTGTCTCTGTCTCTGTCTCTGTCTCTGTCTCTGTCTCTGTCTCTGCCTGTGTCTCTGTCTCTGTCTCTGTCTCTGTCTCTGTCTCTGTCTCTGTCTATGTATCTGTCCCTGTCTGTGTCTCTGTCTCTGTCTCTGTCTCTGTCTCTGTCTCTGTCTCTGTCTCTGTCTCTGTCTCTGTCTCTGTCTCTGTCTCTGTCTCTGTCTCTGTCTCTGTCTCTGTCTCTGTCTCTGTCTCTGTCACTGTTTCTGTCCCTGTCTCTGTCTCTGTTTCTGTCTCTGTCTCTGTCTCTGTCTCTGTCTGTGTCTCTGTCTCTGTCTGTGTCTCTGCCGCTGTCTCTCCCTCTGTCTCTGTCTCCGTCTCTGTCCCTGGCTCTGTCTCTGTCTCTGTCGCTGTCTCTCCCTCTGTCTCTGTCTCCGTCTCTGTCTCTGTGTCTATCTCTGCCTCTGACTCCGTCTGCGTCTCTGTCTCTGTCTCCGTCTCTGTCCCAGTCTCTGTCTCTGTCTCCGTCTCTGTCCCTGGCTCTGTCTCTGCCTCTGTCACCGTCTCTGCCTCTCTCTCGGTCTTTGTCTCTGTCTCTGTCTCTGTCTCTGTCTCTGTCTCTGTCTCTGTCTCTGTCTCTGTCTCTGTCTCTGTCTCTGTCTCTGTCTCTGTCTCTGTCTCTGTCTCTGTCTCTGTCTCTGTCTCTGTCTCTGTCTCTGTCTCTGTCTCTGTCTCTGTCTCAGCCCCGTATCTGTCTCTGTCTCTGTTTCTGTCTCTGTCGCTGTCTCTCGCTCTGTCTCTGTCTCCGTCTCTCTCCCTGGCTCTGTCTCTGCCTCTGTCTCCGCGTCTGTATCGGTCTCTGTCTCTGTCTCTGTCTCCGTCTCTGTCTCTGTCTCTGTCTCTGTCTCTGTCTCTGCCTCTGCCTCTGCCTCTGCCTCTGCCTCTGTCTCTGTCTCTGTTTCTGTCTCTGTCTCTATCTCTGTCTCTGTCTCTGTCTCTGACTCTGTCTCTGTCTCTGTCTCTGTCGCTCTCTCTCCCTCTGTCCCTGTCTCCGTCTCTGTCTCTGTGTCTATCTCTGCCTCTGACTCCGTCTGCGTCTCTGTCTCTGTCTCCATCTCTGTCCCAGTCTCTGTCTCTGTCTCCGCCTCTGTCCCTGGCTCTGTCTCTGCCTCTGTCACCGTCTCTGTCTCTGTCTCGGCCTTTGTCTCTGTCTCTGTCTCTGTCTCTGTCCCTGTCTCTGTCTCTGACTCTGTCTCTGTCTCTGTCTCTGTTTCTGTCTCTGTCTCTATCTCTGCCTCTGACTCTGTCGCTGTCCCTGTATATGTCTCCGCCTCTGTCTCCGTCTGCGTCTCTGTCTCTGTTTCTGTCTCCGTCTCTGTCTCTGTCTCTGTCTCTGTCTCCGTCTCTGTCTCTGTCTCTGTCTGTGTCTCTGTCTCTGCCCCTGTCTCTGTCTGTCTCTGTCTCTGTCTCTGTCTCTGTCTCTGTCTCTATCTCTGTCTCTGTTTCTGGTTCTGTCTCTGTCTCTGTCTCTGTCTCTGTCTCTGTCTCTGTCTCTGCATCTGTCTCTGCCTCTGTCTCTGTCTCTGTCTCTGTCTCTGTCGCTGTCCCTGTCCCTCTCCCTGACCCTGTCGCTGTCTCAGTCGCTGTCTCAGTCTCTGTCTCTGTCTCTATCTCTGTCCCTGTCTCTGTCTCTGTCTCTGTCTCTGTCATTGCCTCTGTCTGTGCCCCTGTCCCTGTATCATTCTCTGTCTCCGTTCTTGTCTCCGTCTTTGTTCCTCCCCCTCTGACACCGTCTTTGTCACCTGCCCCTCTGTCTCTGTCTGTGTCTCTGTCTCTGCCTCTGTCTCTGTCTCTGTCTCTGTCTCTGTCTCTGTCTATGTATCTGTCCCTGTCTGTGTCTCTGTCTCTGTCTCTGTCTCTGTCTCTGTCTCTGTCTCTGTCTCTGTCTCTGTCTCTGTCTCTGTCTCAGTCTCTGTCTCAGTCTCTGTCTCTGTCTCTGTCTCTGTCTCTGTCTCTGTCTCTGTCTCTGTCTCCGTCTCTGTCTCTCCCTCTGTCCCTGTCTCCGTCTCTGTCTCCGTATGCGTCTCTGTCTCTGTCTCTGTCTCTGTCTCTGTGTCTGTCTCCGTCTCTGTCTCTGTCTCTATCTCTGTCTCTGTCTCTGTCTCTGTCTCTGTCTCTGTCTCTGTCTCTGTCGCTCTCTCTCCCTCGGTCCCTGTCTCCGTCTCTGTCTCTGTGTCTATCTCTGCCTCTGACTCCGTCTGCGTCTCTGTCTCTGTCTCCGTCTCTGTCCCAGTCTCTGTCTCTGTCTCCGTCTCTGTCCCTGGCTCTGTCTCTGCCTCTGTCACCGTCTCTGCCTCTGCCTCTGCCTCTGCCTCTGCCTCTGCCTCTGCCTCTGTCTCTGTCTCTGTCTCTGTCTCTGTCTCTGTCTCTGTCTCTGTCTCTGTCTCTGTCTCTGTCTCTGTCTCTGCCTCTGTCTCTGTCTCTGTCTCTGTCTCTGTCTCTGTCTCTGTCTCTGTCTCTGTCTCTGTCTCTGTCTCTGTCTCTGTCTCTGTCTCTGTCTCTGTCTCTGTCTCTGTCTCTGTCTCTGTCTCTGTCTCTGTCTCTGTCTCTGCCTCTGTCTCTGTCTCTGTCTCTGTTTCTGTCTCTGTCTCTGTCTCTGTCTCTGTCTGTGTCTCTGTCTCTGTCTGTGTCTCTGCCGCTGTCTCTCCCTCTGTCTCTGTCTCCGTCTCTGTCTCTCCCTCTGTCCCTGTCTCCGTCTCTGTCTCTGTGTCTATCTCTGCCTCTGACTCCGTCTGCGTCTCTGTCTCTGTCTCCGTCTCTGTCCCAGTCTCTGTCTCTGTCTCCGTCTCTGTCTCTGTCTCTGTCTCTGTCTCTGTCTCTGTCTCTGTCTCTGTCTCTGACTCTGTCTCTGTCTCTGTCTCTGTTTCTGTCTCTGTCTCTATCTCTGCCTCTGACTCTGTCGCTGTCCCTGTATATGTCTCCGTCTCTGTCTCCGTCTGCGTCTCTGTCTCTGTCTCTGTCTCTGTCTCTGTCTCTGTTTCTGTCTCCGTCTCTGTCTCTGACTCTGTCTCTGTCTCCGTCTCTGTCTCTGTCTCTGTCTGTGTCTCTGTCTCTGCCCCTGTCTCTGTCTGTCTCTGTCTCTGTCTCTGTCTCTGTCTCTGTCTCTATCTCTGTCTCTGTTTCTGGTTCTGTCTCTGTCTCTGTCGCTGTCCCTGTCCCTCTCCCTGACCCTGTCGCTGTCTCAGTCGCTGTCTCAGTCTCTGTCTCTGTCTCTATCTCTGTCCCTGTCTCTGTCTCTGTCTTTGTCTCTGTCATTGTCCCTGTCTGTGCCACTGTCTCTGTATCATTCTCTGTCTCCGTTCTTGTCTCCGTCTTTGTTCCTCCCCCTCTGACACCGTCTTTGTCACCTGCCCCTCTGCCTCTGTCTGTGTCTCTGTCTCTGCCTCTGTCTCTGTCTCTGTCTCTGCCTCTGTCTCTGTCTCTGTCTCTGCCGCTGTCTCTCCCTCTGTCTCTGTCTCTGTCTCCGTCTCTGTCTCCGTCCTTTTCTCCGTCTTTGTCTCCTGCCCCTCAGCCTCCGTCTTTGTCTCCGTCTTTGTCTCCGTTCTTGTCTCCGTCTTTGTCTCCTGCCCCTCTGCCACCGTCTTTGTCTCCTGCCCCACTGTCTCTGCCTGTGTCTCTGTCTCTGTCTCTGTCTCTGTCTCTGTCTCTGTCTCTGTCTCTGTCTCTGTCTATGTATCTGTCCCTGTCTGTGTCTCTGTCTCTGTCTCTGTCTCTGTCTCTGTCTGTGTCTCTGTCTCTGTCTCTGTCTCTGTCTCTGTCTCTGTCTCTGTCTGTCTCTGTCTCTGTCTCTGTCTCTGTCACTGTTTCTGTCCCTGTCTCTGTCTCTGTTTCTGTCTCTGTCTCTGTCTCTGTCTCTGTCTCTGTCTCTGTCTCTGTCTCTGTCTCTGTCTCTGTCTCTGTCTCTGTCTCTGTCTCTGTCTCTGTCTCTGTCTCTGTCTCTGTCTCTGTCTCTGTCTCTGTCTCTGTCTCTGTCTCTGTCTCTGTTTCTGTCTCTGTCTCTGTCTCAGCCCCGTATCTGTCTCTGTCTCTGTTTCTGTCTCTGTCGCTGTCTCTCGCTCTGTCTCTGTCTCCGTCTCTCTCCCTGGCTCTGTCTCTGCCTCTGTCTCCGCGTCTGTATCGGTCTCTGTCTCTGTCTCTGTCTCCGTCCTTTTCTCCGTCTTTGTCTCCTGCCCCTCAGCCTCCGTCTTTGTCTCCGTCTTTGTCTCCGTTCTCGTCTCCGTCTTTGTCTCCTGCCCCTCTGCCTCCGTCTTTGTCTCCTGCCCCGCTGTCTCTGCCTGTGTCTCTGTCTCTGTCTCTGTCTCTGTCTCTGTCTCTGTCTCTGTCTCTGTCTCTGTCTCTGTCTCTGTCTATGTATCTGTCCCTGTCTGTGTCTCTGTCTCTGTCTCTGTCTCTGTCTCTGTCTCTGTCTCTGTCTCTGTCTCTGTCTCTGTCTCTGTCTCTGTCTCTGCCTCTGCCTCTGTCTCTGTCTCTGTCTCTGTCGCTGTCTCTCCCTCTGTCCCTGTATCCGTCTCTGTCCCTGGCTCTGTCTCTGCCTCTATCTCCGTCTCTGTCTCTGTCTCTGTCTCTGTCTCTGTCACTGTCTCTGTCTCTGTCGCTGTCTCTCCCTCTGTCCCTGTCTCCGTCTCTGTCTCTGTCTCTGTCTCTGTCTCTGTCTCTGCCTCTGCCTCTGCCTCTGCCTCTGCCTCTGTCTCTGTCTCTGTCTCTGTCTCTGTCTCTGTCTCTGTCTCTGTCTCTGTCTCTGTCTCTGTCTCTGTCTCTGTCTCTGTCTCTGTCTCTGTCTCTGTCTCTGTCTCTGTCTCTGTCTCTGTCTCTGTCTCTGTCTCTGTCTCTGTCTCTGTCTCTGTCTCTGTCTCTGTCTCTGTCTCTGTTTCTGTCTCTGTCTCTGTCTCTGTCTCTGTCTGTGTCTCTGTCTCTGTCTGTGTCTCTGCCGCTGTCTCTCCCTCTGTCTCTGTCTCCGTCTCTGTCTCTCCCTCTGTCCCTGTCTCCGTCTCTGTCTCCGTATGCGTCTCTGTCTCTGTCTCTGTCTCTGTCTCTGTGTCTGTCTCCGTCTCTGTCTCTGTCTCTATCTCTGTCTCTGTCTCTGTCTCTGTCTCTGTCTCTGTCTCTGTCTCTGTCGCTCTCTCTCCCTCGGTCCCTGTCTCCGTCTCTGTCTCTGTGTCTATCTCTGCCTCTGACTCCGTCTGCGTCTCTGTCTCTGTCTCCGTCTCTGTCCCAGTCTCTGTCTCTGTCTCCGTCTCTGTCCCTGGCTCTGTCTCTGCCTCTGTCACCGTCTCTGTCTCTGTCTCGGCCTTTGTCTCTGTCTCTGTCTCTGTCTCTGTCTCTGTCTCTGACTCTGTCTCTGTCTCTGTCTCTGTTTCTGTCTCTGTCTCTATCTCTGCCTCTGACTCTGTCTCTGTCTCTGTCTCTGTCTCTGTCTCTGTCTCTATCTCTGTCTCTGTTTCTGGTTCTGTCTCTGTCTCTGTCGCTGTCCCTGTCCCTCTCCCTGACCCTGTCGCTGTCTCAGTCGCTGTCTCAGTCTCTGTCTCTGTCTCTATCTGTGTCCCTGTCTCTGTCTCTGTCTTTGTCTCTGTCATTGTCTCTGTCTGTGCCACTGTCTCTGTATCATTCTCTGTCTCCGTTCTTGTCTCCGTCTTTGTTCCTCCCCCTCTGACACCGTCTTTGTCACCTGCCCCTCTGCCTCTGTCTGTGTCTCTGTCTCTGCCTCTGTCTCTGTCTCTGTCTCTGCCTCTGTCTCTGTCTCTGTCTCTGCCGCTGTCTCTCCCTCTGTCTCTGTCTCTGTCTCCGTCTCTGTCTCCGTCCTTTTCTCCGTCTTTGTCTCCTGCCCCTCAGCCTCCGTCTTTGTCTCCGTCTTTGTCTCCGTTCTTGTCTCCGTCCTTGTCTCCTGCCCCTCTGCCACCGTCTTTGTCTCCTGCCCCGCTGTCTCTGCCTGTGTCTCTGTCTCTGTATCTGTCTCTGTCTCTGTCTCTGTCTCTGTCTCTGTCTATGTATCTGTCCCTGTCTGTGTCTCTGTCTCTGTCTCTGTCTCTGTCTCTGTCTGTGTCTCTGTCTCTGTCTCTGTCTCTGTCTCTGTCTCTGTCTCTGTCTGTCTCTGTCTCTGTCTCTCTCTCTGTCCCTGTCTCTGTCTCTGTTTCTGTCTCTGTCTCTGTCTCTGTCTCTGTCTCTGTCTCTGTCTCTGTCTCTGTCTCTGCCTGTGTCTCTGTCTCTGTCTCTGTCTCTGTCTCTGTCTCTGTCTCTGTCTATGTATCTGTCCCTGTCTGTGTCTCTGTCTCTGTCTCTGTCTCTGTCTCTGTCTCTGTCTCTGTCTCTGTCTCTGTCTCTGTCTCTGTCTCTGTCTCTGTCTCTGTCTCTGTCTCTGTCTCTGTCTCTGTCTCTGTCTCTGTCTCTGTCTCTGTCTCTGTCACTGTTTCTGTCCCTGTCTCTGTCTCTGTTTCTGTCTCTGTCTCTGTCTCTGTCTCTGTCTGTGTCTCTGTCTCTGTCTGTGTCTCTGCCGCTGTCTCTCCCTCTGTCTCTGTCTCCGTCTCTGTCCCTGGCTCTGTCTCTGTCTCTGTCGCTGTCTCTCCCTCTGTCTCTGTCTCCGTCTCTGTCTCTGTGTCTATCTCTGCCTCTGACTCCGTCTGCGTCTCTGTCTCTGTCTCCGTCTCTGTCCCAGTCTCTGTCTCTGTCTCCGTCTCTGTCCCTGGCTCTGTCTCTGCCTCTGTCACCGTCTCTGCCTCTCTCTCGGTCTTTGTCTCTGTCTCTGTCTCTGTCTCTGTCTCTGTCTCTGTCTCTGTCTCTGTCTCTGTCTCTGTCTCTGTCTCTGTCTCTGTCTCTGTCTCTGTCTCTGTCTCTGTCTCTGTCTCTGTCTCTGTCTCTGTCTCTGTCTCTGTCTCTGTCTCTGTCTCAGCCCCGTATCTGTCTCTGTCTCTGTTTCTGTCTCTGTCGCTGTCTCTCGCTCTGTCTCTGTCTCCGTCTCTCTCCCTGGCTCTGTCTCTGCCTCTGTCTCCGCGTCTGTATCGGTCTCTGTCTCTGTCTCTGTCTCCGTCTCTGTCTCTGTCTCTGTCTCTGTCTCTGTCTCTGCCTCTGCCTCTGCCTCTGCCTCTGCCTCTGTCTCTGTCTCTGTTTCTGTCTCTGTCTCTATCTCTGTCTCTGTCTCTGTCTCTGACTCTGTCTCTGTCTCTGTCTCTGTCGCTCTCTCTCCCTCTGTCCCTGTCTCCGTCTCTGTCTCTGTGTCTATCTCTGCCTCTGACTCCGTCTGCGTCTCTGTCTC
Organism: Megachile willughbiella; assembly: GCA_945859595.2. Classification (NCBI taxonomy): domain Eukaryota; kingdom Metazoa; phylum Arthropoda; class Insecta; order Hymenoptera; family Megachilidae; genus Megachile; species Megachile willughbiella. The sequence continues at coordinate 985,195 of CAMAOD020000094.1, read as the reverse complement.
TGTCTCCATCTCTGTCCCAGTCTCTGTCTCTGTCTCCGCCTCTGTCCCTGGCTCTGTCTCTGCCTCTGTCACCGTCTCTGTCTCTGTCTCGGCCTTTGTCTCTGTCTCTGTCTCTGTCTCTGTCCCTGTCTCTGTCTCTGACTCTGTCTCTGTCTCTGTCTCTGTTTCTGTCTCTGTCTCTATCTCTGCCTCTGACTCTGTCGCTGTCCCTGTATATGTCTCCGCCTCTGTCTCCGTCTGCGTCTCTGTCTCTGTTTCTGTCTCCGTCTCTGTCTCTGTCTCTGTCTCTGTCTCCGTCTCTGTCTCTGTCTCTGTCTGTGTCTCTGTCTCTGCCCCTGTCTCTGTCTGTCTCTGTCTCTGTCTCTGTCTCTGTCTCTGTCTCTATCTCTGTCTCTGTTTCTGGTTCTGTCTCTGTCTCTGTCTCTGTCTCTGTCTCTGTCTCTGTCTCTGCATCTGTCTCTGCCTCTGTCTCTGTCTCTGTCTCTGTCTCTGTCGCTGTCCCTGTCCCTCTCCCTGACCCTGTCGCTGTCTCAGTCGCTGTCTCAGTCTCTGTCTCTGTCTCTATCTCTGTCCCTGTCTCTGTCTCTGTCTCTGTCTCTGTCATTGCCTCTGTCTGTGCCCCTGTCCCTGTATCATTCTCTGTCTCCGTTCTTGTCTCCGTCTTTGTTCCTCCCCCTCTGACACCGTCTTTGTCACCTGCCCCTCTGTCTCTGTCTGTGTCTCTGTCTCTGCCTCTGTCTCTGTCTCTGTCTCTGTCTCTGTCTCTGTCTATGTATCTGTCCCTGTCTGTGTCTCTGTCTCAGTCTCTGTCTCTGTCTCTGTCTCTGTCTCTGTCTCTGTCTCTGTCTCTGTCTCTGTCTCAGTCTCTGTCTCTGTCTCTGTCTCTGTCTCTGTCTCTGTCTCTGTCTATGTATCTGTCCCTGTCTGTGTCTCTGTCTCTGTCTCTGTCTCTGTCTCTGTCTCTGTCTCTGTCTCTGTCTCTGTCTCTGTCTCTGTCTCTGTCTCTGCCTCTGCCTCTGTCTCTGTCTCTGTCTCTGTCGCTGTCTCTCCCTCTGTCCCTGTATCCGTCTCTGTCCCTGGCTCTGTCTCTGCCTCTATCTCCGTCTCTGTCTCTGTCTCTGTCTCTGTCTCTGTCACTGTCTCTGTCTCTGTCGCTGTCTCTCCCTCTGTCCCTGTCTCCGTCTCTGTCTCTGTCTCTGTCTCTGTCTCTGTCTCTGCCTCTGCCTCTGCCTCTGCCTCTGCCTCTGTCTCTGTCTCTGTCTCTGTCTCTGTCTCTGTCTCTGTCTCTGTCTCTGTCTCTGTCTCTGTCTCTGTCTCTGTCTCTGTCTCTGTCTCTGTCTCTGTCTCTGTCTCTGTCTCTGTCTCTGTCTCTGTCTCTGTCTCTGTCTCTGTCTCTGTCTCTGTCTCTGTCTCTGTTTCTGTCTCTGTCTCTGTCTCTGTCTCTGTCTGTGTCTCTGTCTCTGTCTGTGTCTCTGCCGCTGTCTCTCCCTCTGTCTCTGTCTCCGTCTCTGTCTCTCCCTCTGTCCCTGTCTCCGTCTCTGTCTCCGTATGCGTCTCTGTCTCTGTCTCTGTCTCTGTCTCTGTGTCTGTCTCCGTCTCTGTCTCTGTCTCTATCTCTGTCTCTGTCTCTGTCTCTGTCTCTGTCTCTGTCTCTGTCTCTGTCGCTCTCTCTCCCTCGGTCCCTGTCTCCGTCTCTGTCTCTGTGTCTATCTCTGCCTCTGACTCCGTCTGCGTCTCTGTCTCTGTCTCCGTCTCTGTCCCAGTCTCTGTCTCTGTCTCCGTCTCTGTCCCTGGCTCTGTCTCTGCCTCTGTCACCGTCTCTGTCTCTGTCTCGGCCTTTGTCTCTGTCTCTGTCTCTGTCTCTGTCTCTGTCTCTGACTCTGTCTCTGTCTCTGTCTCTGTTTCTGTCTCTGTCTCTATCTCTGCCTCTGACTCTGTCTCTGTCTCTGTCTCTGCCTCTGTCTCTGTCTCTATCTCTGTCTCTGTTTCTGGTTCTGTCTCTGTCTCTGTCGCTGTCCCTGTCCCTCTCCCTGACCCTGTCGCTGTCTCAGTCGCTGTCTCAGTCTCTGTCTCTGTCTCTATCTGTGTCCCTGTCTCTGTCTCTGTCTTTGTCTCTGTCATTGTCTCTGTCTGTGCCACTGTCTCTGTATCATTCTCTGTCTCCGTTCTTGTCTCCGTCTTTGTTCCTCCCCCTCTGACACCGTCTTTGTCACCTGCCCCTCTGCCTCTGTCTGTGTCTCTGTCTCTGCCTCTGTCTCTGTCTCTGTCTCTGCCTCTGTCTCTGTCTCTGTCTCTGCCGCTGTCTCTCCCTCTGTCTCTGTCTCTGTCTCCGTCTCTGTCTCCGTCCTTTTCTCCGTCTTTGTCTCCTGCCCCTCAGCCTCCGTCTTTGTCTCCGTCTTTGTCTCCGTTCTTGTCTCCGTCCTTGTCTCCTGCCCCTCTGCCACCGTCTTTGTCTCCTGCCCCGCTGTCTCTGCCTGTGTCTCTGTCTCTGTATCTGTCTCTGTCTCTGTCTCTGTCTCTGTCTCTGTCTATGTATCTGTCCCTGTCTGTGTCTCTGTCTCTGTCTCTGTCTCTGTCTCTGTCTGTGTCTCTGTCTCTGTCTCTGTCTCTGTCTCTGTCTCTGTCTCTGTCTGTCTCTGTCTCTGTCTCTCTCTCTGTCACTGTTTCTGTCCCTGTCTCTGTCTCTGTTTCTGTCTCTGTCTCTGTCTCTGTCTCTGTCTCTGTCTCTGTCTCTGTCTCTGTCTCTGCCTGTGTCTCTGTCTCTGTCTCTGTCTCTGTCTCTGTCTCTGTCTCTGTCTATGTATCTGTCCCTGTCTGTGTCTCTGTCTCTGTCTCTGTCTCTGTCTCTGTCTCTGTCTCTGTCTCTGTCTCTGTCTCTGTCTCTGTCTCTGTCTCTGTCTCTGTCTCTGTCTCTGTCTCTGTCTCTGTCTCTGTCTCTGTCACTGTTTCTGTCCCTGTCTCTGTCTCTGTTTCTGTCTCTGTCTCTGTCTCTGTCTCTGTCTGTGTCTCTGTCTCTGTCTGTGTCTCTGCCGCTGTCTCTCCCTCTGTCTCTGTCTCCGTCTCTGTCCCTGGCTCTGTCTCTGTCTCTGTCGCTGTCTCTCCCTCTGTCTCTGTCTCCGTCTCTGTCTCTGTGTCTATCTCTGCCTCTGACTCCGTCTGCGTCTCTGTCTCTGTCTCCGTCTCTGTCCCAGTCTCTGTCTCTGTCTCCGTCTCTGTCCCTGGCTCTGTCTCTGCCTCTGTCACCGTCTCTGCCTCTCTCTCGGTCTTTGTCTCTGTCTCTGTCTCTGTCTCTGTCTCTGTCTCTGTCTCTGTCTCTGTCTCTGTCTCTGTCTCTGTCTCTGTCTCTGTCTCTGTCTCTGTCTCTGTCTCTGTCTCTGTCTCTGTCTCTGTCTCTGTCTCTGTCTCTGTCTCTGTCTCTGTCTCAGCCCCGTATCTGTCTCTGTCTCTGTTTCTGTCTCTGTCGCTGTCTCTCGCTCTGTCTCTGTCTCCGTCTCTCTCCCTGGCTCTGTCTCTGCCTCTGTCTCCGCGTCTGTATCGGTCTCTGTCTCTGTCTCTGTCTCCGTCTCTGTCTCTGTCTCTGTCTCTGTCTCTGTCTCTGCCTCTGCCTCTGCCTCTGCCTCTGCCTCTGTCTCTGTCTCTGTTTCTGTCTCTGTCTCTATCTCTGTCTCTGTCTCTGTCTCTGACTCTGTCTCTGTCTCTGTCTCTGTCGCTCTCTCTCCCTCTGTCCCTGTCTCCGTCTCTGTCTCTGTGTCTATCTCTGCCTCTGACTCCGTCTGCGTCTCTGTCTCTGTCTCCATCTCTGTCCCAGTCTCTGTCTCTGTCTCCGCCTCTGTCCCTGGCTCTGTCTCTGCCTCTGTCACCGTCTCTGTCTCTGTCTCGGCCTTTGTCTCTGTCTCTGTCTCTGTCTCTGTCCCTGTCTCTGTCTCTGACTCTGTCTCTGTCTCTGTCTCTGTTTCTGTCTCTGTCTCTATCTCTGCCTCTGACTCTGTCGCTGTCCCTGTATATGTCTCCGCCTCTGTCTCCGTCTGCGTCTCTGTCTCTGTTTCTGTCTCCGTCTCTGTCTCTGTCTCTGTCTCTGTCTCCGTCTCTGTCTCTGTCTCTGTCTGTGTCTCTGTCTCTGCCCCTGTCTCTGTCTGTCTCTGTCTCTGTCTCTGTCTCTGTCTCTGTCTCTATCTCTGTCTCTGTTTCTGGTTCTGTCTCTGTCTCTGTCTCTGTCTCTGTCTCTGTCTCTGTCTCTGCATCTGTCTCTGCCTCTGTCTCTGTCTCTGTCTCTGTCTCTGTCGCTGTCCCTGTCCCTCTCCCTGACCCTGTCGCTGTCTCAGTCGCTGTCTCAGTCTCTGTCTCTGTCTCTATCTCTGTCCCTGTCTCTGTCTCTGTCTCTGTCTCTGTCATTGCCTCTGTCTGTGCCCCTGTCCCTGTATCATTCTCTGTCTCCGTTCTTGTCTCCGTCTTTGTTCCTCCCCCTCTGACACCGTCTTTGTCACCTGCCCCTCTGTCTCTGTCTGTGTCTCTGTCTCTGCCTCTGTCTCTGTCTCTGTCTCTGTCTCTGTCTCTGTCTATGTATCTGTCCCTGTCTGTGTCTCTGTCTCTGTCTCTGTCTCTGTCTCTGTCTCTGTCTCTGTCTCTGTCTCTGTCTCTGTCTCTGTCTCAGTCTCTGTCTCAGTCTCTGTCTCTGTCTCTGTCTCTGTCTCTGTCTCTGTCTCTGTCTCTGTCTCCGTCTCTGTCTCTCCCTCTGTCCCTGTCTCCGTCTCTGTCTCCGTATGCGTCTCTGTCTCTGTCTCTGTCTCTGTCTCTGTGTCTGTCTCCGTCTCTGTCTCTGTCTCTATCTCTGTCTCTGTCTCTGTCTCTGTCTCTGTCTCTGTCTCTGTCTCTGTCGCTCTCTCTCCCTCGGTCCCTGTCTCCGTCTCTGTCTCTGTGTCTATCTCTGCCTCTGACTCCGTCTGCGTCTCTGTCTCTGTCTCCGTCTCTGTCCCAGTCTCTGTCTCTGTCTCCGTCTCTGTCCCTGGCTCTGTCTCTGCCTCTGTCACCGTCTCTGTCTCTGTCTCGGCCTTTGTCTCTGTCTCTGTCTCTGTCTCTGTCTCTGTCTCTGACTCTGTCTCTGTCTCTGTCTCTGTTTCTGTCTCTGTCTCTATCTCTGCCTCTGACTCTGTCTCTGTCTCTGTCTCTGTCTCTGTCTCTGTCTCTATCTCTGTCTCTGTTTCTGGTTCTGTCTCTGTCTCTGTCGCTGTCCCTGTCCCTCTCCCTGACCCTGTCGCTGTCTCAGTCGCTGTCTCAGTCTCTGTCTCTGTCTCTATCTGTGTCCCTGTCTCTGTCTCTGTCTTTGTCTCTGTCATTGTCTCTGTCTGTGCCACTGTCTCTGTATCATTCTCTGTCTCCGTTCTTGTCTCCGTCTTTGTTCCTCCCCCTCTGACACCGTCTTTGTCACCTGCCCCTCTGCCTCTGTCTGTGTCTCTGTCTCTGCCTCTGTCTCTGTCTCTGTCTCTGCCTCTGTCTCTGTCTCTGTCTCTGCCGCTGTCTCTCCCTCTGTCTCTGTCTCTGTCTCCGTCTCTGTCTCCGTCCTTTTCTCCGTCTTTGTCTCCTGCCCCTCAGCCTCCGTCTTTGTCTCCGTCTTTGTCTCCGTTCTTGTCTCCGTCCTTGTCTCCTGCCCCTCTGCCACCGTCTTTGTCTCCTGCCCCGCTGTCTCTGCCTGTGTCTCTGTCTCTGTATCTGTCTCTGTCTCTGTCTCTGTCTCTGTCTATGTATCTGTCCCTGTCTGTGTCTCTGTCTCTGTCTCTGTCTCTGTCTCTGTCTGTGTCTCTGTCTCTGTCTCTGTCTCTGTCTCTGTCTCTGTCTCTGTCTGTCTCTGTCTCTGTCTCTCTCTCTGTCACTGTTTCTGTCCCTGTCTCTGTCTCTGTTTCTGTCTCTGTCTCTGTCTCTGTCTCTGTCTCTGTCTCTGTCTCTGTCTCTGTCTCTGCCTGTGTCTCTGTCTCTGTCTCTGTCTCTGTCTCTGTCTCTGTCTCTGTCTCTGTCTCTGTCTATGTATCTGTCCCTGTCTGTGTCTCTGTCTCTGTCTCTGTCTCTGTCTCTGTCTCTGTCTCTGTCTCTGTCTCTGTCTCTGTCTCTGTCTCTGTCTCTGTCTCTGTCTCTGTCTCTGTCTCTGTCTCTGTCTCTGTCACTGTTTCTGTCCCTGTCTCTGTCTCTGTTTCTGTCTCTGTCTCTGTCTCTGTCTCTGTCTGTGTCTCTGTCTCTGTCTGTGTCTCTGCCGCTGTCTCTCCCTCTGTCTCTGTCTCCGTCTCTGTCCCTGGCTCTGTCTCTGTCTCTGTCGCTGTCTCTCCCTCTGTCTCTGTCTCCGTCTCTGTCTCTGTGTCTATCTCTGCCTCTGACTCCGTCTGCGTCTCTGTCTCTGTCTCCGTCTCTGTCCCAGTCTCTGTCTCTGTCTCCGTCTCTGTCCCTGGCTCTGTCTCTGCCTCTGTCACCGTCTCTGCCTCTCTCTCGGTCTTTGTCTCTGTCTCTGTCTCTGTCTCTGTCTCTGTCTCTGTCTCTGTCTCTGTCTCTGTCTCTGTCTCTGTCTCTGTCTCCGTCTCTGTCTCTGTCTCTGTCTCTGTCTCTGTCTCTGTCTCTGTCTCTGTCTCAGCCCCGTATCTGTCTCTGTCTCTGTTTCTGTCTCTGTCGCTGTCTCTCGCTCTGTCTCTGTCTCCGTCTCTCTCCCTGGCTCTGTCTCTGCCTCTGTCTCCGCGTCTGTATCGGTCTCTGTCTCTGTCTCTGTCTCCGTCTCTGTCTCTGTCTCTGTCTCTGTCTCTGTCTCTGCCTCTGCCTCTGCCTCTGCCTCTGCCTCTGTCTCTGTCTCTGTTTCTGTCTCTGTCTCTATCTCTGTCTCTGTCTCTGTCTCTGACTCTGTCTCTGTCTCTGTCTCTGTCGCTCTCTCTCCCTCTGTCCCTGTCTCCGTCTCTGTCTCTGTGTCTATCTCTGCCTCTGACTCCGTCTGCGTCTCTGTCTCTGTCTCCGTCTCTGTCCCAGTCTCTGTCTCTGTCTCCGTCTCTGTCCCAGGCTCTGTCTCTGCCTCTGTCACCGTCTCTGTCTCTGTCTCGGCCTTTGTCTCTGTCTCTGTCTCTGTCTCTGTCCCTGTCTCTGTCTCTGACTCTGTCTCTGTCTCTGTCTCTGTTTCTGTCTCTGTCTCTATCTCTGCCTCTGACTCTGTCGCTGTCCCTGTATATGTCTCCGCCTCTGTCTCCGTCTGCGTCTCTGTCTCTGTTTCTGTCTCCGTCTCTGTCTCTGTCTCTGTCTCTGTCTCCGTCTCTGTCTCTGTCTCTGTCTGTGTCTCTGTCTCTGCCCCTGTCTCTGTCTGTCTCTGTCTCTGTCTCTGTCTCTGTCTCTGTCTCTGTCTCTATCTCTGTCTCTGTTTCTGGTTCTGTCTCTGTCTCTGTCTCTGTCTCTGTCTCTGTCTCTGTCTCTGCATCTGTCTCTGCCTCTGTCTCTGTCTCTGTCTCTGTCTCTGTCTCTGTCTCTGTCGCTGTCCCTGTCCCTCTCCCTGACACTGTCGCTGTCTCAGTCGCTGTCTCAGTCTCTGTCTCTGTCTCTATCTCTGTCCCTGTCTCTGTCTCTGTCTCTGTCTCTGTCATTGCCTCTGTCTGTGCCCCTGTCTCTGTATCATTCTCTGTCTCCGTTCTTGTCTCCGTCTTTGTTCCTCCCCCTCTGACACCGTCTTTGTCACCTGCCCCTCTGTCTCTGTCTGTGTCTCTGTCTCTGCCTCTGTCTCTGTCTCTGTCTCTGCCTCTGTCTCTGTCTCTGTCTCTGCCGCTGTCTCTCCCTCTGTCTCTGTCTCTGTCTCCGTCTCTGTCTCCGTCCTTTTCTCCGTCTTTGTCTCCTGCCCCTCAGCCTCCGTCTTTGTCACCGTCTTTGTCTCCGTTCTCGTCTCCGTCTTTGTCTCCTGCCCCTCTGCCTCCGTCTTTGTCTCCTGCCCCGCTGTCTCTGCCTGTGCCTCTGTCTCTGTCTCTGCCTGTGTCTCTGTCTCTGTCTCTGTCTCTGTCTCTGTCTCTGTCTCTGTCTATGTATCTGTCCCTGTCTGTGTCTCTGTCTCTGTCTCTGTCTCTGTCTCTGTCTCTGTCTCTGTCTCTGTCTCTGTCTCTGTCTCTGTCTCTGTCTCAGTCTCTGTCTCAGTCTCTGTCTCTGTCTCTGTCTCTGTCTCTGTCTCTGTCTCTGTCTCTGTCTCTGTCTCTGTCTCTGTCTCTGTCTCTGTCTCTGTCTCTGTCTCTGTCTCTGTCTCTGTCTCTGTCTCTGTCTCTGTCTCTGTCTCTGTCTCTGTCTCTGTCTCTGTCTCTGTCTCTGTCTCTGTCTCTGTCTCTGTCTCTGTCTCTGTCTCTGTCTCTGTCTCTGCCTCTGCCTCTGCCTCTGTCTCTGTCTCTGTCTCTGTCGCTGTCCCTGTCCCTCTCCCTGACCCTGTCGCTGTCTCAGTCGCTGTCTCAGTCTCTGTCTCTGTCTCTATCTCTGTCCCTGCCTCTGTCTCTGTCTCTGTCTCTGTCTCTGTCTCTGTCATTGTCTCTGTCTGTGCCACTGTCTCTGTATCGTTCTCTGTCTCCGTCCTTGTCTCCGTCTTTGTTCCTCCCCCTCTGACACCGTCTTTGTCACCTGCCCCTCTGTCTCTGTCTGTGTCTCTGTCTCTGCCCCTGTCTCTGTCTCTGTCTCTGCCGCTGTCTCTCCCTCTGTCTCTGTCTCTGTCTCCGTCCCTGACTCTGTCTCTGTCTCCGTCTTTGTCTCCGTCCTTTTCTCCGTCTTTGTCTCCGTTATTGTCTCCGTCTTTGTCTCCTGCCCCTCTGCCTCCGTCTTTGTCTCCTGCCCCGCTGTCTCTGCCTGTGTCTCTGTCTCTGACTCTGTCTCTGTCTCTGTCTCTGTTTCTGTCTCTGTCTCTATCTCTGCCTCCGACTCTGTCGCTGTCCCTGTATATGTCTCTGTCTCTGTCTCCGTCTGCGTCCCTGTCTCTGTCTCTGTGTCTGTCTCTGTCTCTGTCCCTGTCTCTGTCTCTGTCTCTGTCTCTGTCTCTGTCTCTGTCTGTGTCTCTGTCTCCGTCTGCGTCTCTGTCTCTGTCTCTGTGTCTGCCTCTGTCTCTGTCCCTGTCTCTGTCTCTGTCTCTGTCTCTGTCTCTGTCTCTGTCTGTGTCTCTGTCTCCGTCTCTGACTCTGTTTCTGTCTCTATCTCCGTCCTTGTCTCTGTCTCTGTCTCTGTCTCCGTCTCTGTCTCTGTCTCTGTCTCTGTCTCTGTCTCTGTCTCTGCATCTGCCTCTGCCTCTGTCTCTGTCTCTGTCTCTGTCGCTGTCTCTCCCTCTGTCCCTGTATCCGTCTCTGTCCCTGGCTCTGTCTCTGCCTCTATCTCCGTCTCTGTCTCTGTCTCTGTCTCTGTCTCTGTCTCTGTCGCTGTCTCTCCCTCTGTCCTTGTCTCTGTCTCTGTCTCTGTCTCTGTCTCTGTCTCTGTCTCTGTCTCTGTCTCTGTCTCTGTCTCTGTCTCTGTCTCTGTCTCTGTCTCTGTCTCTGTCTCTGTCTCTGTCTCTGTCTCTGTCTCTGTCTCTGTCTCTGTCTCTGTCTCTGTCTCTGTCTCTGTCTCTGTCTCTGTCTCTGTCTCTGTCTCTGTCTCTGTCTCTGTCTCTGTCTCTGTCTCTGTCTCTGTCTCTGTCTCTGACTCTGTCTGTGTCTCTGTCTCTGTCTCTGTCTCTGTCTCTGTCTCTGTCTCTGTCTCTGTCTCTGTCTCTGTCTCTGTCTCTGTCTCTGTCTCTGTCTCTGTCTCTGTCTCTGTCACTGTCTCTGTCTCTGTCGCTGTCTCTCCCTCTGTCCCTGTCTCCGTCTCTGTCTCTGTCTCTGTCTCCGTCTCTGTCTCTGTCTCTGTCTCTGTCTCCGTCTCTGTCTCTGTCTCTGTCTGTGTCTCTGTCTCTGTCCCGGTCTCTGTCTGTCTCTGTCTCTGTCTCTATCTCTGTCTCTGTCTCTGTCTCTGTCTCTGTTTCTGGTTCTGTCTCTGCCTCTGTCACCGTCTCTGTCTCTGTCTCTGTCTGTGTCTCTGCCTCTGTGTCGATCTTTGTCTCCGTCTCTGTCTCTGTCTCTGTATCGGTCTCTGTCTCCGTCTCTATCTCTGTCTCTGTCTCTGTCTGTGTCTCTGTCTCCGTCTCTGTCACTGCCGCTGTCTCTGTCTCAGTCTCAGTCCCTGGCTCTGTCTGTACCTCTGTCTCCGTCTCTGTCTCTGTCTCTGTCTCTGTCTCTGTCTCTGTCTCTGTCTCTGTCTCCGTCTCTGTCTCTGTCTCTGTCTGTGTCTCTGTCTCTGTCTCTGTCTCTGTCTCTGTCTCTGTCTCTGTCTCTGTCTCTGTCTCTGTCTCTGTCTCTGTCTCTGTCTCTGTCACTGTTTCTGTCCCTGTCTCTGTCTCTGTTTCTGTCTCTGTCTCTGTCTCTGTCTCTGTCTGTGTCTCTGTCTCTGTCTGTGTCTCTGCCGCTGTCTCTCCCTCTGTCTCTGTCTCCGTCTCTGTCCCTGGCTCTGTCTCTGTCTCTGTCGCTGTCTCTCCCTCTGTCTCTGTCTCCGTCTCTGTCTCTGTGTCTATCTCTGCCTCTGACTCCGTCTGCGTCTCTGTCTCTGTCTCCGTCTCTGTCCCAGTCTCTGTCTCTGTCTCCGTCTCTGTCCCTGGCTCTGTCTCTGCCTCTGTCACCGTCTCTGCCTCTCTCTCGGTCTTTGTCTCTGTCTCTGTCTCTGTCTCTGTCTCTGTCTCTGTCTCTGTCTCTGTCTCTGTCTCTGTCTCTGTCTCTGTCTCTGTCTCTGTCTCTGTCTCTGTCTCTGTCTCTGTCTCTGTCTCTGTCTCTGTCTCTGTCTCTGTCTCTGTCTCTGTCTCTGTCTCAGCCCCGTATCTGTCTCTGTCTCTGTTTCTGTCTCTGTCGCTGTCTCTCGCTCTGTCTCTGTCTCCGTCTCTCTCCCTGGCTCTGTCTCTGCCTCTGTCTCCGCGTCTGTATCGGTCTCTGTCTCTGTCTCTGTCTCCGTCTCTGTCTCTGTCTCTGTCTCTGTCTCTGTCTCTGCCTCTGCCTCTGCCTCTGCCTCTGCCTCTGTCTCTGTCTCTGTTTCTGTCTCTGTCTCTATCTCTGTCTCTGTCTCTGTCTCTGACTCTGTCTCTGTCTCTGTCTCTGTCGCTCTCTCTCCCTCTGTCCCTGTCTCCGTCTCTGTCTCTGTGTCTATCTCTGCCTCTGACTCCGTCTGCGTCTCTGTCTCTGTCTCCGTCTCTGTCCCAGTCTCTGTCTCTGTCTCCGTCTCTGTCCCTGACTCTGTCTCTGCCTCTGTCACCGTCTCTGTCTCTGTCTCGGCCTTTGTCTCTGTCTCTGTCTCTGTCTCTGTCTCTGTCTCTGTCTCTGACTCTGTCTCTGTCTCTGTCTCTGTTTCTGTCTCTGTCTCTATCTCTGCCTCTGACTCTGTCGCTGTCCCTGTATATGTCTCCGCCTCTGTCTCCGTCTGCGTCTCTGTCTCTGTTTCTGTCTCCGTCTCTGTCTCTGTCTCTGTCTCTGTCTCCGTCTCTGTCTCTGTCTCTGTCTGTGTCTCTGTCTCTGCCCCTGTCTCTGTCTGTCTCTGTCTCTGTCTCTGTCTCTGTCTCTGTCTCTATCTCTGTCTCTGTTTCTGGTTCTGTCTCTGTCTCTGTCTCTGTCTCTGTCTCTGTCTCTGTCTCTGTCTCTGCATCTGTCTCTGCCTCTGTCTCTGTCTCTGTCTCTGTCTCTGTCGCTGTCCCTGTCCCTCTCCCTGACCCTGTCGCTGTCTCAGTCGCTGTCTCAGTCTCTGTCTCTGTCTCTATCTCTGTCCCTATCTCTGTCTCTGTCTCTGTCTCTGACATTGTCTCTGTCTGTGCCCCTGTCTCTGTATCATTCTCTGTCTCCGTTCTTGTCTCCGTCTTTGTTCCTCCCCCTCTGGCACCGTCTTTGTCACCTGCCCCTCTGTCTCTGTCTGTGTCTCTGTCTCTGCCTCTGTCTCTGTCTCTGTCTCTGCCTCTGTCTCTGTCTCTGTCTCTGCCGCTGTCTCTCCCTCTGTCTCTGTCTCTGTCTCCGTCTCTGTCTCCGTCCTTTTCTCCGTCTTTGTCTCCTGCCCCTCAGCCTCCGTCTTTGTCACCGTCTTTGTCTCCGTTCTTGTCTCCGTCTTTGTCTCCTGCCCCTCTGCCTCCGTCTTTGTCTCCTGCCCCGCTGTCTCTGCCTGTGCCTCTGTCTCTGTCTCTGCCTGTGTCTCTGTCTCTGTCTCTGTCTCTGTCTCTGTCTCTGTCTCTGTCTATGTATCTGTCCCTGTCTGTGTCTCTGTCTCTGTCTCTGTCTCTGCCTCTGCCTCTGTCTCTGTCTCTGTCTCTGTCGCTGTCCCTGTCCCTCTCCCTGACCCTGTCGCTGTCTCAGTCGCTGTCTCAGTCTCTGTCTCTGTCTCTATCTCTGTTTCTGTCTCCGTCTCTGTCTCTGTCTCTGTCTCTGTCTCCGTCTCTGTCTCTGTCTCTGTCTGTGTCTCTGTCTCTGCCCCTGTCTCTGTCTCTGTCTCTGTCTCTGTCTCTGTCTCTGTCTCTGTCTCTGTCTCTGTCTCTGTCTCTGTCTCTGTCTTTGTCTCTGTCTCTGTCTCTGTCTCTGTCTCTGTCTCTGTCTCTGTCTCTGTCTCTGTCTCTGTCTCTGTCTCTGTCTCTGTCTCTGTCTCTGTCTCTGTCTCTGTCTCTGTCTCCGTCTCTGTCTCCGTCTCCGTCT
>CAMAOD020000094.1:895000-970000 GCA_945859595.2 Megachile willughbiella | reverse complement strand
GTCACCGTCTCTGTCTCTGTCTCGGCCTTTGTCTCTGTCTCTGTCTCTGTCTCTGTCTCTGTCTCTGTCTCTGACTCTGTCTCTGTCTCTGTCTCTGTTTCTGTATCTGTCTCTATCTCTGCCTCTGACTCTGTCGCTGTCCCTGTATATGTCTCCGCCTCTGTCTCCGTCTGCGTCTCTGTCTCTGTTTCTGTCTCCGTCTCTGTCTCTGTCTCTGTCTCTGTCTCCGTCTCTGTCTCTGTCTCTGTCTGTGTCTCTGTCTCTGCCCCTGTCTCTGTCTGTCTCTGTCTCTGTCTCTGTCTCTGTCTCTGTCTCTATCTCTGTCTCTGTTTCTGGTTCTGTCTCTGTCTCTGTCTCTGTCTCTGTCTCTGTCTCTGTCTCTGTCTCTGCATCTGTCTCTGCCTCTGTCTCTGTCTCTGTCTCTGTCTCTGTCGCTGTCCCTGTCCCTCTCCCTGACCCTGTCGCTGTCTCAGTCGCTGTCTCAGTCTCTGTCTCTGTCTCTATCTCTGTCCCTATCTCTGTCTCTGTCTCTGTCTCTGACATTGTCTCTGTCTGTGCCCCTGTCTCTGTATCATTCTCTGTCTCCGTTCTTGTCTCCGTCTTTGTTCCTCCCCCTCTGGCACCGTCTTTGTCACCTGCCCCTCTGTCTCTGTCTGTGTCTCTGTCTCTGCCTCTGTCTCTGTCTCTGTCTCTGCCTCTGTCTCTGTCTCTGTCTCTGCCGCTGTCTCTCCCTCTGTCTCTGTCTCTGTCTCCGTCTCTGTCTCCGTCCTTTTCTCCGTCTTTGTCTCCTGCCCCTCAGCCTCCGTCTTTGTCACCGTCTTTGTCTCCGTTCTTGTCTCCGTCTTTGTCTCCTGCCCCTCTGCCTCCGTCTTTGTCTCCTGCCCCGCTGTCTCTGCCTGTGCCTCTGTCTCTGTCTCTGCCTGTGTCTCTGTCTCTGTCTCTGTCTCTGTCTCTGTCTCTGTCTCTGTCTATGTATCTGTCCCTGTCTGTGTCTCTGTCTCTGTCTCTGTCTCTGCCTCTGCCTCTGTCTCTGTCTCTGTCTCTGTCGCTGTCCCTGTCCCTCTCCCTGACCCTGTCGCTGTCTCAGTCGCTGTCTCAGTCTCTGTCTCTGTCTCTATCTCTGTTTCTGTCTCCGTCTCTGTCTCTGTCTCTGTCTCTGTCTCCGTCTCTGTCTCTGTCTCTGTCTGTGTCTCTGTCTCTGCCCCTGTCTCTGTCTGTCTCTGTCTCTGTCTCTGTCTCTGTCTCTGTCTCTATCTCTGTCTCTGTTTCTGGTTCTGTCTCTGTCTCTGTCTCTGTCTCTGTCTCTGTCTCTGTCTCTGTCTCTGCATCTGTCTCTGCCTCTGTCTCTGTCTCTGTCTCTGTCTCTGTCGCTGTCCCTGTCCCTCTCCCTGACCCTGTCGCTGTCTCAGTCGCTGTCTCAGTCTCTGTCTCTGTCTCTATCTCTGTCCCTATCTCTGTCTCTGTCTCTGTCTCTGTCATTGTCTCTGTCTGTGCCCCTGTCTCTGTATCATTCTCTGTCTCCGTTCTTGTCTCCGTCTTTGTTCCTCCCCCTCTGACACCGTCTTTGTCACCTGCCCCTCTGTCTCTGTCTGTGTCTCTGTCTCTGCCTCTGTCTCTGTCTCTGTCTCTGCCTCTGTCTCTGTCTCTGTCTCTGCCGCTGTCTCTCCCTCTGTCTCTGTCTCTGTCTCCGTCTCTGTCTCCGTCCTTTTCTCCGTCTTTGTCTCCTGCCCCTCAGCCTCCGTCTTTGTCACCGTCTTTGTCTCCGTTCTTGTCTCCGTCTTTGTCTCCTGCCCCTCTGCCTCCGTCTTTGTCTCCTGCCCCGCTGTCTCTGCCTGTGCCTCTGTCTCTGTCTCTGCCTGTGTCTCTGTCTCTGTCTCTGTCTCTGTCTCTGTCTCTGTCTCTGTCTATGTATCTGTCCCTGTCTGTGTCTCTGTCTCTGTCTCTGTCTCTGTCTCTGTCTCTGTCTCTGTCTCTGTCTCTGTCTCTGTCTCAGTCTCTGTCTCAGTCTCTGTCTCTGTCTCTGTCTCTGTCTCTGTCTCTGTCTCTGTCTCTGTCTCTGTCTCTGTCTCTGTCTCTGTCTCTGTCTCTGTCTCTGTCTCTGTCTCTGTCTCTGTCTCTGTCTCTGTCTCTGTCTCTGTCTCTGTCTCTGTCTCTGTCTCTGTCTCTGTCTCTGTCTCTGTCTCTGTCTCTGTCTCTGCCTCTGCCTCTGTCTCTGTCTCTGTCTCTGTCGCTGTCCCTGTCCCTCTCCCTGACCCTGTCGCTGTCTCAGTCGCTGTCTCAGTCTCTGTCTCTGTCTCTATCTCTGTCCCTGTCTCTGTCTCTGTCTCTGTCTCTGTCTCTGTCTCTGTCATTGTCTCTGTCTGTGCCACTGTCTCTGTATCATTCTCTGTCTCCGTCCTTGTCTCCGTCTTTGTTCCTCCCCCTCTGACACCGTCTTTGTCACCTGCCCCTCTGTCTCTGTCTGTGTCTCTGTCTCTGCCCCTGTCTCTGTCTCTGTCTCTGCCGCTGTCTCTCCCTCTGTCTCTGTCTCTGTCTCCGTCCCTGACTCTGTCTCTGTCTCCGTCTTTGTCTCCGTCCTTTTCTCCGTCTTTGTCTCCGTTATTGTCTCCGTCTTTGTCTCCTGCCCCTCTGCCTCCGTCTTTGTCTCCTGCCCCGCTGTCTCTGCCTGTGTCTCTGTCTCTGACTCTGTCTCTGTCTCTGTCTCTGTTTCTGTCTCTGTCTCTATCTCTGCCTCCGACTCTGTCGCTGTCCCTGTATATGTCTCTGTCTCTGTCTCCGTCTGCGTCCCTGTCTCTGTCTCTGTGTCTGTCTCTGTCTCTGTCCCTGTCTCTGTCTCTGTCTCTGTCTCTGTCTCTGTCTCTGTCTGTGTCTCTGTCTCCGTCTGCGTCTCTGTCTCTGTCTCTGTGTCTGCCTCTGTCTCTGTCCCTGTCTCTGTCTCTGTCTCTGTCTCTGTCTCTGTCTCTGTCTGTGTCTCTGTCTCCGTCTCTGACTCTGTTTCTGTCTCTATCTCCGTCCTTGTCTCTGTCTCTGTCTCTGTCTCCGTCTCTGTCTCTGTCTCTGTCTCTGTCTCTGTCTCTGTCTCTGTCTCTGCCTCTGCCTCTGCCTCTGTCTCTGTCTCTGTCTCTGTCTCTGTCTCTGTCGCTGTCTCTCCCTCTGTCCCTGTATCCGTCTCTGTCCCTGGCTCTGTCTCTGCCTCTATCTCCGTCTCTGTCTCTGTCTCTGTCTCTGTCTCTGTCTCTGTCGCTGTCTCTCCCTCTGTCCTTGTCTCTGTCTCTGTCTCTGTCTCTGTCTCTGTCTCTGTCTCTGTCTCTGTCTCTGTCTCTGTCTCTGTCTCTGTCTCTATCTCTGTCTCTGTTTCTGGTTCTGTCTCTGTCTCTGTCTCTGTCTCTGTCTCTGTCTCTGTCTCTGTCTCTGTCTCTGTCTCTGTCTCTGTCTCTGTCTCTGTCTCTGTCTCTGTCTCTGTCTCTGTCTCTGTCTCTGTCTCTGTCTCTGTCTCTGTCTCTGTCTCTGTCTCTGTCTCTGTCTCTGTCTCTGTCTCTGTCTCTGTCTCTGTCTCTGTCTCTGTCTCTGTCTCTGTCTCTGTCTCTGTCTCTGTCTCTGTCTCTGTCTTTGTCTCTGTCTCTGTCTCTGTCTCTGTCTCTGTCTCTGTCTCTGTCTCTGTCTCTGTCTCTGTCTCTGTCTCTGTCTCTGTCTCTGTCTCTGTCTCTGTCTCTGTCTCTGTCTCCGTCTCTGTCTCCGTCTCCGTCTCTGTCTCTGTCTCTGTCTGTGTCTCTGTCTCTGCCCCTGTCTCTGTCTGTCTCTGTCTCTGTCTCTGTCTCTGTCTCTGTCTCTGTCTCTGTCTCTGTCTCTGTCTCTGTCACTGTCTCTGTCTCTGTCTCTGTCTCTGTCTCTGTCTCTGTCTCTGTCTCTGTCTCTGTCTCTGTCTACGCCTCTGTCTCTGTCTCAGCCCCGTATCTGTCTCTGTCTCTGTTTCTGTCTCTGTCTCTGTCTCTGTCTCTTCCTCTGTCTCCGTCTCTGTCTCTGTCTCGGTCTTTGTCTCCGTCTCTGTTTCTGTCTCTGTCTCTGTCTCTGCCCCGTATCTGTCTCTGTCTCTGTTTCTGTCTCTGTCTCTGTCGCTGTCTCTCCCTCTGTCTCTGTCTCCGTCTCTGTCCCTGGCTCTGTCTCTGCCTCTGCCAACGTCTCTGTCTCTGTCTCGGTCTTTGTCTCCGTCTCTGTCTCGGTCTTTGTCTCTGTCTCTGTCTCTGTCTCTGTCTCTTTCTCTGTCTCCGTCTCCGTCTGTGTCTCTGTCTCTGTCTCTGTCTCTGTCTCCGTCTCTGTCTCTGTGTCTGTCTCTGTCTCTGCCTCTGCCTCTGCCTCTGCCTCTGCCTCTGTCTCTGTCTCTGTCTCTGTCTCTGTCTCTGTCTCTGTCTCTGTCTCTGTCTCTGTCTCTGTCTCTGTCTCTGTCTCTGTCTCTGTCTCTGTCTCTGTCTCTGTCTCTGTCTCTGTCTCTGTCTCTGTCTCTGTCTCTGTCTCTGTCTCTGTCTCTGTCTCTGTCTCTGTCTCTGTCTCTGTCTCTGTCTCTGTCTCTGTCTCTGTCTCCGTCTCTGTCTCCGTCCTTTTCTCCGTCTTTGTCTCCTGCCCCTCAGCCTCCGTCTTTGTCTCCGTCTTTGTCTCCGTTCTTGTCTCCGTCCTTGTCTCCTGCCCCTCTGCCACCGTCTTTGTCTCCTGCCCCGCTGTCTCTGCCTGTGTCTCTGTCTCTGTATCTGTCTCTGTCTCTGTCTCTGTCTCTGTCTCTGTCTATGTATCTGTCCCTGTCTGTGTCTCTGTCTCTGTCTCTGTCTCTGTCTCTGTCTGTGTCTCTGTCTCTGTCTCTGTCTCTGTCTCTGTCTCTGTCTCTGTCTCTGTCTGTCTCTGTCTCTGTCTCTCTCTCTGTCACTGTTTCTGTCCCTGTCTCTGTCTCTGTTTCTGTCTCTGTCTCTGTCTCTGTCTCTGTCTCTGTCTCTGTCTCTGTCTCTGTCTCTGCCTGTGTCTCTGTCTCTGTCTCTGTCTCTGTCTCTGTCTCTGTCTATGTATCTGTCCCTGTCTGTGTCTCTGTCTCTGTCTCTGTCTCTGTCTCTGTCTCTGTCTCTGTCTCTGTCTCTGTCTCTGTCTCTGTCTCTGTCTCTGTCTCTGTCACTGTTTCTGTCCCTGTCTCTGTCTCTGTTTCTGTCTCTGTCTCTGTCTCTGTCTCTGTCTGTGTCTCTGTCTCTGTCTGTGTCTCTGCCGCTGTCTCTCCCTCTGTCTCTGTCTCTGTCTCTGTCTCTGTCTCTGTCTCTGTCTCTGTCTCTGTCTCTGTCTCTGTCTCTGTCTCTGTCTCAGCCCCGTATCTGTCTCTGTCTCTGTTTCTGTCTCTGTCGCTGTCTCTCGCTCTGTCTCTGTCTCCGTCTCTCTCCCTGGCTCTGTCTCTGCCTCTGTCTCCGCGTCTGTATCGGTCTCTGTCTCTGTCTCTGTCTCCGTCTCTGTCTCTGTCTCTGTCTCTGTCTCTGTCTCTGCCTCTGCCTCTGCCTCTGCCTCTGCCTCTGTCTCTGTCTCTGTTTCTGTCTCTGTCTCTATCTCTGTCTCTGTCTCTGTCTCTGACTCTGTCTCTGTCTCTGTCTCTGTCGCTCTCTCTCCCTCTGTCCCTGTCTCCGTCTCTGTCTCTGTGTCTATCTCTGCCTCTGACTCCGTCTGCGTCTCTGTCTCTGTCTCCATCTCTGTCCCAGTCTCTGTCTCTGTCTCCGTCTCTGTCCCTGGCTCTGTCTCTGCCTCTGTCACCGTCTCTGTCTCTGTCTCGGCCTTTGTCTCTGTCTCTGTCTCCGTCTCTGTCCCTGTCTCTGTCTCTGACTCTGTCTCTGTCTCTGTCTCTGTTTCTGTCTCTGTCTCTATCTCTGCCTCTGACTCTGTCGCTGTCCCTGTATATGTCTCCGCCTCTGTCTCCGTCTGCGTCTCTGTCTCTGTTTCTGTCTCCGTCTCTGTCTCTGTCTCTGTCTCTGTCTCCGTCTCTGTCTCTGTCTCTGTCTGTGTCTCTGTCTCTGCCCCTGTCTCTGTCTGTCTCTGTCTCTGTCTCTGTCTCTGTCTCTGTCTCTATCTCTGTCTCTGTTTCTGGTTCTGTCTCTGTCTCTGTCTCTGTCTCTGTCTCTGTCTCTGTCTCTGCATCTGTCTCTGCCTCTGTCTCTGTCTCTGTCTCTGTCTCTGTCGCTGTCCCTGTCCCTCTCCCTGACCCTGTCGCTGTCTCAGTCGCTGTCTCAGTCTCTGTCTCTGTCTCTATCTCTGTCCCTGTCTCTGTCTCTGTCTCTGTCTCTGTCATTGCCTCTGTCTGTGCCCCTGTCTCTGTATCATTCTCTGTCTCCGTTCTTGTCTCCGTCTTTGTTCCTCCCCCTCTGACACCGTCTTTGTCACCTGCCCCTCTGTCTCTGTCTGTGTCTCTGTCTCTGCCTCTGTCTCTGTCTCTGTCTCTGCCTCTGTCTCTGTCTCTGTCTCTGCCGCTGTCTCTCCCTCTGTCTCTGTCTCTGTCTCCGTCTCTGTCTCCGTCCTTTTCTCCGTCTTTGTCTCCTGCCCCTCAGCCTCCGTCTTTGTCACCGTCTTTGTCTCCGTTCTTGTCTCCGTCTTTGTCTCGTGCCCCTCTGCCTCCGTCTTTGTCTCCTGCCCCGCTGTCTCTGCCTGTGCCTCTGTCTCTGTCTCTGCCTGTGTCTCTGTCTCTGTCTCTGTCTCTGTCTCTGTCTCTGTCTCTGTCTATGTATCTGTCCCTGTCTGTGTCTCTGTCTCTGTCTCTGTCTCTGTCTCTGTCTCTGTCTCTGTCTCTGTCTCTGTCTCTGTCTCTGTCTCTGTCTCAGTCTCTGTCTCAGTCTCTGTCTCTGTCTCTGTCTCTGTCTCTGTCTCTGTCTCTGTCTCCGTCTCTGTCTCTCCCTCTGTCCCTGTCTCCGTCTCTGTCTCCGTATGCGTCTCTGTCTCTGTCTCTGTCTCTGTCTCTGTATCCGTCTCTGTCCCTGGCTCTGTCTCTGTCTCTGTCTCTGTCTCTGTCTCCGTCTCTGTCTCTGTCTCTGTCTGTGTCTCTGTCTCTGTCCCTGTCTCTGTCTGTCTCTGTCTCTGTCTCTATCTCTGTCTCTGTGTCTGTCTCTGTCTCTGTTTCTGGTTCTGTCTCTGCCTCTGTCACCGTCTCTGTCTCTGTCTCTGTCTGTGTCTCTGCCTCTGTGTCGATCTTTGTCTCCGTCTCTGTCTCTGTCTCTGTATCGGTCTCTGTCTCTGTCTCTGTCTGTGTCTCTGTCTCCGTCTCTGTCACTGCCGCTGTCTCTGTCTCAGTCTCAGTCCCTGGCTCTGTCTGTGCCTCTGTCTCCGTCTCTGTCTCTGTCTCTGTCTCTGTCTCTGTCTCTGTCTCTGTCTCTGTCTCTGTCTCCGTCTCTGTCTCTGTTTCTGTCCCTGTCTCTGTCTCTGTCTCTGTTTCTGTCTCTGTCTCTGTCTCTGTCTCTGTCTGTGTCTCTGTCTCTGTCTGTGTCTCTGTCCCAGTCTCTGTCTCTGTCTCCGTCTCTGTCCCTGGCTCTGTCTCTGCCTCTGTCACCGTCTCTGTCTCTGTGTCTATCTCTGTCTCTGTCTCTGTCTCTGTCCCTGTCTCTGTCTCTATCTCTGTCTCTGTCTCTGTCTCTGTCTCTGTCGCTGTCTCTCCCTCTGTCCCTGTATCCGTCTCTGTCCCTGGCTCTGTCTCTGTCTCTGTCTCTATCTCTGTCTCTGTCTCCGTCTCTGTCTCTGTCTCTGTCTGTGTCTCTGTCTCTGTCTCTGTCTCTGTCTCTGTCTCTGTCTCTGTCTCTGTCTCTGTCTCTGTCTCTGTCTCTGTCTCTGTCTCTGTCTCTGTCTCTGTCTCTGTCTCTGTCTCCGTCTCTGTCTCTGTCTCTGTCTCTGTCTCCGTCTCTGTCTCTGTCTCTGTCTGTGTCTCTGTCTCTGTCCCTGTCTCTGTCTGTCTCTGTCTCTGTCTCTATCTCTGTCTCTGTGTCTGTCTCTGTCTCTGTTTCTGGTTCTGTCTCTGCCTCTGTCACCGTCTCTGTCTCTGTCTCTGTCTGTGTCTCTGCCTCTGTGTCGATCTTTGTCTCCGTCTCTGTCTCTGTCTCTGTATCGGTCTCTGTCTCTGTCTCTGTCTCTGTCTCTGTCTCTGTCTCTGTCTCTGTCTCTGTCTCTGTCACTGTTTCTGTCCCTGTCTCTGTCTCTGTCTCTGTTTCTGTCTCTGTCTCTGTCTCTGTCTCTGTCTGTGTCTCTGTCTCTGTCTGTGTCTCTGCCGCTGTCTCTCCCTCTGTCTCTGTCTCCGTCTCTGTCCCTGGCTCTGTCTCTGTCTCTGTCGCTGTCTCTCCCTCTGTCTCTGTCTCCGTCTCTGTCTCTGTGTCTATCTCTGCCTCTGACTCCGTCTGCGTCTCTGTCTCTGTCTCCGTCTCTGTCCCAGTCTCTGTCTCTGTCTCCGTCTCTGTCCCTGGCTCTGTCTCTGCCTCTGTCACCGTCTCTGCCTCTCTCTCGGTCTTTGTCTCTGTCTCTGTCTCTGTCTCTGTCTCTGTCTCTGTCTCTGTCTCTGTCTCTGTCTCTGTCTCTGTCTCTGTCTCTGTCTCTGTCTCTGTCTCTGTCTCTGTCTCTGTCTCTGTCTCTGTCTCTGTCTCTGTCTCTGTCTCTGTCTCTGTCTCTGTCTCTGTCTCTGTCTCAGCCCCGTATCTGTCTCTGTCTCTGTTTCTGTCTCTGTCGCTGTCTCTCGCTCTGTCTCTGTCTCCGGATCTCTCCCTGGCTCTGTCTCTGCCTCTGTCTCCGCGTCTGTATCGGTCTCTGTCTCTGTCTCTGTCTCCGTCTCTGTCTCTGTCTCTGTCTGTGTCTCTGTCTCTGTCTCTGTCTCTGTCTCTGTCTCTGTCTCTGTCTCTGTCTCTGTCTCTGTCTCTGTCTCTGTCTCTGTCTCTGTCTCTGTCTCTGTCTCTGTCTCTGTCTCTGTCTCTGTCTCTGTCACTGTTTCTGTCCCTGTCTCTGTTTCTGTCTCTGTTTCTGTCTCTGTCTCTGTCTCTGTCTCTGTCTGTGCCTCTGTCTCTGTCTGTGTCTCTGCCGCTGTCTCTCCCTCTGTCTCTGTCTCCGTCTCTGTCCCTGGCTCTGTCTCTGTCTCTGTCGCTGTCTCTCCCTCTGTCTCTGTCTCCGTCTCTGTCTCTGTGTCTATCTCTGCCTCTGACTCCGTCTGCGTCTCTGTCTCTGTCTCCGTCTCTGTCCCAGTCTCTGTCTCTGTCTCCGTCTCTGTCCCTGGCTCTGTCTCTGCCTCTGTCACCGTCTCTGCCTCTCTCTCGGTCTTTGTCTCTGTCTCTGTCTCTGTCTCTGTCTCTGTCTCTGTCTCTGTCTCTGTCTCTGTCTCTGTCTCTGTCTCTGTCTCTGTCTCTGTCTCTGTCTCTGTCTCTGTCTCTGTCTCTGTCTCTGTCTCTGTCTCTGTCTCAGCCCCGTATCTGTCTCTGTCTCTGTTTCTGTCTCTGTCTCTGTCTCTGTCTCTGTGTCTGTCTCCGTCTCTGTCTCTGTCTCTATCTCTGTCTCTGTCTCTGTCTCTGTCTGTGTCTCTGTCTCCGTCTGCGTCTCTGTCTCTGTCTCTGTCTCTGTCTCTGTCTCTGTCTCTGTCTCTGTCTCTGTCTCTGTCTCTGTCTCTGTCTCTGTCTCTGTCCCTGTCTCTGTCTCTGCCTCTGCCTCTGTCTCTGTCTCTGTCTCTGTCTCTGTCTCTGTCTCTGTCTCTGTCTCTGTCTCTGTCTCTGTCTCTGTCTCTGTCCCTGTCTCTGTCTCTATCTCTGTCTCTGTCTCTGTCTCTGTCTCTGTCGCTGTCTCTCCCTCTGTCCCTGTATCCGTCTCTGTCCCTGGCTCTGTCTCTGTCTCTGTCTCTATCTCTGTCTCTGTCTCCGTCTCTGTCTCTGTCTCTGTCTGTGTCTCTGTCTCTGTCTCTGTCTCTGTCTCTGTCTCTGTCTCTGTCTCTGTCTCTGTCTCTGTCTCTGTCTCTGTCTCTGTCTCTGTCTCTGTCTCTGTCTCTGTCTCTGTCTCCGTCTCTGTCTCTGTCTCTGTCTCTGTCTCCGTCTCTGTCTCTGTCTCTGTCTGTGTCTCTGTCTCTGTCCCTGTCTCTGTCTGTCTCTGTCTCTGTCTCTATCTCTGTCTCTGTCTCTGTCTCTGTCTCTGTTTCTGGTTCTGTCTCTGCCTCTGTCACCGTCTCTGTCTCTGTCTCTGTCTGTGTCTCTGCCTCTGTGTCGATCTTTGTCTCCGTCTCTGTCTCTGTCTCTGTATCGGTCTCTGTCTCCGTCTCTATCTCTGTCTCTGTCTCTGTCTGTGTCTCTGTCTCCGTCTCTGTCACTGCCGCTGTCTCTGTCTCAGTCTCAGTCCCTGGCTCTGTCTGTGCCTCTGTCTCCGTCTCTGTCTCTGTCTCTGTCTCTGTCTCTGTCTCTGTCTCTGTCTCTGTCTCCGTCTCTGTCTCTGTCTGTGTCTCTGTCTCCGTCTCTGTCCCTGGCTCTGTCTCTGTCTCTGTCTCTGTCTCTGTCTCTGTCTCTGTCTCTGTCTCTGTCTCTGTCTCTGTCTCTGTCTCTGTCTCTGTCTCTGTCTCTGTCTCTGTCTCTGTCTCTGTCTCTGTCTCTGTCTCTGTCTCTGTCTCTGTCTCTGTCTCTGTCTCTGTCTCTGTCTCTGTCTCTGTCTCTGTCTCTGTCTCTGTCTCTGTCTCTGTCTCTGTCTCAGTCTCTGTCTCTGTCTCTGTCTCTGTCTCTGTCTCTGTCTCTGTCTCTGTCTCTGTCTCTGTCTCTGTCTCTGTCTCTGTCTCTGTCTCTGTCTCTGTCTCTGTCTCTGTCTCTGTCTCTGTCTCTGTCTCTGTCTCTGTCTCTGTCTCTGTCTCTGTCTCTGTCTCTGCCTCTGCCTCTGTCTCTGTCTCTGTCTCTGTCGCTGTCCCTGTCCCTCTCCCTGACCCTGTCGCTGTCTCAGTCGCTGTCTCAGTCGCTGTCTCAGTCTCTGTCTCTGTCTCTATCTCTGTCCCTGTCTCTGTCTCTGTCTCTGTCTCTGTCTCTGTCTCTGTCATTGTCTCTGTCTGTGCCACTGTCTCTGTATCATTCTCTGTCTCCGTCCTTGTCTCCGTCTTTGTTCCTCCCCCTCTGACACCGTCTTTGTCACCTGCCCCTCTGTCTCTGTCTGTGTCTCTGTCTCTGCCCCTGTCTCTGTCTCTGTCTCTGCCGCTGTCTCTCCCTCTGTCTCTGTCTCTGTCTCCGTCCCTGAGTCTGTCTCTGTCTCCGTCTTTGTCTCCGTCCTTTTCTCCGTCTTTGTCTCCTGCCCCTCTGCCTCCGTCTTTGTCTCCGTCTTTGTCTCCGTTATTGTCTCCGTCTTTGTCTCCTGCCCCTCTGCCTCCGTCTTTGTCTCCTGCCCCGCTGTCTCTGCCTGTGTCTCTGTCTCTGACTCTGTCTCTGTCTCTGTCTCTGTTTCTGTCTCTGTCTCTATCTCTGCCTCCGACTCTGTCGCTGTCCCTGTATATGTCTCTGTCTCTGTCTCCGTCTGCGTCTCTGTCTCTGTCTCTGTGTCTGTCTCTGTCTCTGTCCCTGTCTCTGTCTCTGTCTCTGTCTCTGTCTCTGTCTCTGTCTCTGTCTCTGTCTCTGTCTGTGTCTCTGTCTCCGTCTGCGTCTCTGTCTCTGTCTCTGTCTCTGTCTCTGTCTCTGTCTCTGTCTCTGTCTCTGTCTCTGTCTCTGTCTCTGTCTCTGCCTCTGCCTCTGTCTCTGTCTCTGTCTCTGTCGCTGTCTCTCCCTCTGTCCCTGTATCCGTCTCTGTCCCTGGCTCTGTCTCTGCCTCTATCTCCGTCTCTGCCTCTGTCTCTGTCTCTGTCACTGTCTCTGTCTCTGTCGCTGTCTCTCCCTCTGTCCCTGTCTCCGTCTCTGTCTCTGTCTCTGTCTCCGTCTCTGTCTCTGTCTCTGTCTCTGTCTCCGTCTCTGTCTCTGTCTCTGTCTGTGTCTCTGTCTCTGTCCCTGTCTCTGTCTGTCTCTGTCTCTGTCTCTATCTCTGTCTCTGTCTCTGTCTCTGTCTCTGTTTCTGGTTCTGTCTCTGCCTCTGTCACCGTCTCTGTCTCTGTCTCTGTCTGTGTCTCTGCCTCTGTGTCGATCTTTGTCTCCGTCTCTGTCTCTGTCTCTGTATCGGTCTCTGTCTCCGTCTCTATCTCTGTCTCTGTCTCTGTCTGTGTCTCTGTCTCCGTCTCTGTCACTGCCGCTGTCTCTGTCTCAGTCTCAGTCCCTGGCTCTGTCTGTGCCTCTGTCTCCGTCTCTGTCTCTGTCTCTGTCTCTGTCTCTGTCTCTGTCTCTGTCTCTGTCTCCGTCTCTGTCTCTGTCTCTGTCTGTGTCTCTGTCTCTGTCTCTCTCTCTGTCTCTGTCTCTGTCTCTGTCTCTGTCTCTGTCTCTGTCTCTGTCTCTGTCACTGTTTCTGTCCCTGTCTCTGTCTCTGTCTCTGTCTCTGTCTCTGTCTCTGTCTCTGTCTGTGTCTCTGTCTCTGTCTGTGTCTCTGCCGCTGTCTCTCCCTCTGTCTCTGTCTCCGTCTCTGTCCCTGGCTCTGTCTCTGTCTCTGTCGCTGTCTCTCCCTCTGTCTCTGTCTCCGTCTCTGTCTCTGTGTCTATCTCTGCCTCTGACTCCGTCTGCGTCTCTGTCTCTGTCTCCGTCTCTGTCCCAGTCTCTGTCTCTGTCTCCGTCTCTGTCCCTGGCTCTGTCTCTGCCTCTGTCACCGTCTCTGCCTCTCTCTCGGTCATTGTCTCTGTCTCTGTCTCTGTCTCTGTCTCTGTCTCTGTCTCTGTCTCTGTCTCTGTCTCTGTCTCTGTCTCTGTCTCTGTCTCTGTCTCTGTCTCTGTCTCTGTCTCTGTCTCTGTCTCTGTCTCTGTCTCTGTCTCTGTCTCAGCCCCGTATCTGTCTCTGTCTCTGTTTCTGTCTCTGTCGCTGTCTCTCGCTCTGTCTCGGTCTCCGTCTCTCTCCCTGGCTCTGTCTCTGCCTCTGTCTCCGCGTCTGTATCGGTCTCTGTCTCTGTCTCTGTCTCCGTCTCTGTCTCTGTCTCTGTCTCTGTCTCTGCCTCTGCCTCTGCCTCTGCCTCTGCCTCTGCCTCTGTCTCTGTCTCTGTCTCTGTCTCTGTCTCTGTCTCTGTCGCTGTCCCTGTCCCTCTCCCTGACCCTGTCGCTGTCTCTGTCATTGTCTCTGTCTGTGCCACTGTCTCTGTATCATTTTCTGTCTCCGTCCTTGTCTCCGTCTTTGTTCCTCCCCCTCTGACACCGTCTTTGTCACCTGCCCCTCTGTCTCTGTCTGTGTCTCTGTCTCTGCCCCTGTCTCTGTCTCTGTCTCTGCCGCTGTCTCTCCCTCTGTCTCTGTCTCTGTCTCCGTCCCTGACTCTGTCTCTGTCTCCGTCTTTGTCTCCGTCCTTTTCTCCGTCTTTGTCTCCTGCCCCTCTGCCTCCGTCTTTGTCTCCGTTATTGTCTCCGTCTTTGTCTCCTGCCCCTCTGCCTACGTCTTTGTCTCCTGCCCCGCTGTCTCTGCCTGTGTCTCTGTCTCTGACTCTGTCTCTGTCTCTGTCTCTGTTTCTGTCTCTGTCTCTATCTCTGCCTCCGACTCTGTCGCTGTCCCTGTATATGTCTCTGTCTCTGTCTCCGTCTGCGTCTCTGTCTCTGTCTCTGTGTCTGTCTCTGTCTCTGTCCCTGTCTCTGTCTCTGTCTCTGTCTCTGTCTCTGTCTCTGTCTCTGTCTGTGTCTCTGTCTCCGTCTGCGTCTCTGTCTCGGTCTCTGTCTCTGTCTCTGTCTCTGTCTCTGTCTCTGTCTCTGTCCCTGTCTCTGTCTCTGCCTCTGCCTCTGTCTCTGCCTCTGTCTCTGTCGCTGTCTCTCCCTCTGTCCCTGTATCGGTCTCTGTCCCTGGCTCTGTCTCTGCCTCTATCTCCGTCTCTGTCTCTGTCTCTGGCTCTGTCACTGTCTCTGTCTCTGTCGCTGTCTCTCCCTCTGTCCCTGTCTCCGTCTCTGTCTCTGTCTCTGTCTCCGTCTCTGTCTCTGTCTCTGTCTCTGTCTCCGTCTCTGTCTCTGTCTCTGTCTGTGTCTCTGTCTCTGTCCCTGTCTCTGTCTGTCTCTGTCTCTGTCTCTATCTCTGTCTCTGTCTCTGTCTCTGTCTCTGTTTCTGGTTCTGTCTCTGCCTCTGTCACCGTCTCTGTCTCTGTCTCTGTCTGTGTCTCTGCCTCTGTGTCGATCTTTGTCTCCGTCTCTGTCTCTGTCTCTGTATCGGTCTCTGTCTCCGTCTCTATCTCTGTCTCTGTCTCTGTCTGTGTCTCTGTCTCCGTCTCTGTCACTGCCGCTGTCTCTGTCTCAGTCTCAGTCCCTGGCTCTGTCTGTGCCTCTGTCTCCGTCTCTGTCTCTGTCTCTGTCTCTGTCTCTGTCTCTGTCTCTGTCTCTGTCTCCGTCTCTGTCTCTGTCTCTGTCTGTGTCTCTGTCTCTGTCTCTGTCTCTGTCTCTGTCTCTGGCTCTGTCTCTGTCTCTGTCTCTGTCTCTGTCTCTGTCTCTGTCTCTGTCTCTGTCACTGTTTCTGTCCCTGTCTCTGTCTCTGTCTCTGTTTCTGTCTCTGTCTCTGTATCTGTCTCTGTCTGTGTCTCTGTCTCTGTCTGTGTCTCTGCCGCTGTCTCTCCCTCTGTCTCTGTCTCCGTCTCTGTCCCTGGCTCTGTCTCTGTCTCTGTCGCTGTCTCTCCCTCTGTCTCTGTCTCCGTCTCTGTCTCTGTGTCTATCTCTGCCTCTGACTCCGTCTGCGTCTCTGTCTCTGTCTCCGTCTCTGTCCCAGTCTCTGTCTCTGTCTCCGTCTCTGTCCCTGGCTCTGTCTCTGCCTCTGTCACCGTCTCTGCCACTCTCTCGGTCTTTGTCTCTGTCTCTGTCTCTGTCTCTGTCTCTGTCTCTGTCTCTGTCTCTGTCTCTGTCTCTGTCTCTGTCTCTGTCTCTGTCTCTGTCTCTGTCTCTGTCTCTGTCTCTGTCTCTGTCTCTGTCTCTGTCTCAGCCCCGTATCTGTCTCTGTCTCTGTTTCTGTCTCTGTCGCTGTCTCTCGCTCTGTCTCTGTCTCCGGATCTCTCCCTGGCTCTGTCTCTGCCTCTGTCTCCGCGTCTGTATCGGTCTCTGTCTCTGTCTCTGTCTCCGTCTCTGTCTCTGTCTCTGTCTCTGTCTCTGCCTCTGCCTCTGCCTCTGCCTCTGCCTCTGCCTCTGTCTCTGTCTCTGTCTCTGTCTCTGTCTCTGTCTCTGTCTCTGTCTCTGTCTCTGTCTCTGTCTCTGTCTCTGTCTCTGTCTCTGTCTCTGTCTCTGTCTCTGCCTCTGTCTCTGTCTGTGTCTCTGTCTCTGTCTGTGTCTCTGCCGCTGTCTCTCCCTCTGTCTCTGTCTCCGTCTCTGTCTCTCCCTCTGTCCCTGTCTCCGTCTCTGTCTCCGTATGCGTCTCTGTCTCTGTCTCTGTCTCTGTCTCTGTGTCTGTCTCCGTCTCTGTCTCTGTCTCTATCTCTGTCTCTGTCTCTGTCTCTGTCTGTGTCTCTGTCTCCGTCTGCGTCTCTGTCTCTGTCTCTGTCTCTGTCTCTGTCTCTGTCTCTGTCTCTGTCTCTGTCTCTGTCTCTGTCTCTGTCCCTGTCTCTGTCTCTGCCTCTGCCTCTGTCTCTGTCTCTGTCTCTGTCGCTGTCTCTCCCTCTGTCCCTGTATCCGTCTCTGTCCCTGGCTCTGTCTCTGCCTCTATCTCCGTCTCTGTCTCTGTCTCTGTCTCTGTCACTGTCTCTGTCTCTGTCGCTGTCTCTCCCTCTGTCCCTGTCTCCGTCTCTGTCTCTGTCTCTGTCTCCGTCTCTGTCTCTGTCTCTGTCTCTGTCTCCGTCTCTGTCTCTGTCTCTGTCTGTGTCTCTGTCTCTGTCCCTGTCTCTGTCTGTCTCTGTCTCTGTCTCTATCTCTGTCTCTGTCTCTGTCTCTGTCTCTGTCTCTGTTTCTGGTTCTGTCTCTGCCTCTGTCACCGTCTCTGTCTCTGTCCCTGTCTGTGTCTCTGCCTCTGTGTCGATCTTTGTCTCCGTCTCTGTCTCTGTCTCTGTATCGGTCTCTGTCTCCGTCTCTATCTCTGTCTCTGTCTCTGTCTGTGTCTCTGTCTCCGTCTCTGTCACTGCCGCTGTCTCTGTCTCAGTCTCAGTCCCTGGCTCTGTCTGTGCCTCTGTCTCTGTCTCCGTCTCTGTCTCTGTCTCTGTCTCTGTCTCTGTCTCTGTCTCTGTCTCTGTCTCTGTCTCTGTCTCCGTCTCTGTCTCTGTCTCTGTCTGTGTCTCTGTCTCTGTCTCTGTCTCTGTCTCTGTCTCTGTCTCTGTCTCTGTCTCTGTCTCTGTCTCTGTCTCTGTCTCTGTCTCTGTCTCTGTCTCTGTCTCTGTCTCTGTCTCTGTCTCTGTCTCTGTCTCTGTCTCTGTCACTGTTTCTGTCCCTGTCTCTGTCTCTGTCTCTGTTTCTGTCTCTGTCTCTGTCTCTGTCTCTGTCTGTGCCTCTGTCTCTGTCTGTGTCTCTGCCGCTGTCTCTCCCTCTGTCTCTGTCTCCGTCTCTGTCCCTGGCTCTGTCTCTGTCTCTGTCGCTGTCTCTCCCTCTGTCTCTGTCTCCGTCTCTGTCTCTGTGTCTATCTCTGCCTCTGACTCCGTCTGCGTCTCTGTCTCTGTCTCCGTCTCTGTCCCAGTCTCTGTCTCTGTCTCCGTCTCTGTCCCTGGCTCTGTCTCTGCCTCTGTCACCGTCTCTGCCTCTCTCTCGGTCTTTGTCTCTGTCTCTGTCTCTGTCTCTGTCTCTGTCTCTGTCTCTGTCTCTGTCTCTGTCTCTGTCTCTGTCTCTGTCTCTGTCTCTGTCTCTGTCTCTGTCTCTGTCTCTGTCTCTGTCTCTGTCTCTGTCTCTGTCTCTGTCTCTGTCTCTGTCTCTGTCTCTGTCTCTGTCGCTGTCCCTGTCCCTCTCCCTGACCCTGTCGCTGTCTCTGTCATTGTCTCTGTCTGTGCCACTGTCTCTGTATCATTTTCTGTCTCCGTCCTTGTCTCCGTCTTTGTTCCTCCCCCTCTGACACCGTCTTTGTCACCTGCCCCTCTGTCTCTGTCTGTGTCTCTGTCTCTGCCCCTGTCTCTGTCTCTGTCTCTGCCGCTGTCTCTCCCTCTGTCTCTGTCTCTGTCTCCGTCCCTGACTCTGTCTCTGTCTCCGTCTTTGTCTCCGTCCTTTTCTCCGTCTTTGTCTCCTGCCCCTCTGCCTCCGTCTTTGTCTCCGTTATTGTCTCCGTCTTTGTCTCCTGCCCCTCTGCCTACGTCTTTGTCTCCTGCCCCGCTGTCTCTGCCTGTGTCTCTGTCTCTGACTCTGTCTCTGTCTCTGTCTCTGTTTCTGTCTCTGTCTCTATCTCTGCCTCCGACTCTGTCGCTGTCCCTGTATATGTCTCTGTCTCTGTCTCCGTCTGCGTCTCTGTCTCTGTCTCTGTGTCTGTCTCTGTCTCTGTCCCTGTCTCTGTCTCTGTCTCTGTCTCTGTCTCTGTCTCTGTCTGTGTCTCTGTCTCCGTCTGCGTCTCTGTCTCGGTCTCTGTCTCTGTCTCTGTCTCTGTCTCTGTCTCTGTCTCTGTCCCTGTCTCTGTCTCTGCCTCTGCCTCTGTCTCTGCCTCTGTCTCTGTCGCTGTCTCTCCCTCTGTCCCTGTATCGGTCTCTGTCCCTGGCTCTGTCTCTGCCTCTATCTCCGTCTCTGTCTCTGTCTCTGGCTCTGTCACTGTCTCTGTCTCTGTCGCTGTCTCTCCCTCTGTCCCTGTCTCCGTCTCTGTCTCTGTCTCTGTCTCCGTCTCTGTCTCTGTCTCTGTCTCTGTCTCCGTCTCTGTCTCTGTCTCTGTCTGTGTCTCTGTCTCTGTCCCTGTCTCTGTCTGTCTCTGTCTCTGTCTCTATCTCTGTCTCTGTCTCTGTCTCTGTCTCTGTTTCTGGTTCTGTCTCTGCCTCTGTCACCGTCTCTGTCTCTGTCTCTGTCTGTGTCTCTGCCTCTGTGTCGATCTTTGTCTCCGTCTCTGTCTCTGTCTCTGTATCGGTCTCTGTCTCCGTCTCTATCTCTGTCTCTGTCTCTGTCTGTGTCTCTGTCTCCGTCTCTGTCACTGCCGCTGTCTCTGTCTCAGTCTCAGTCCCTGGCTCTGTCTGTGCCTCTGTCTCCGTCTCTGTCTCTGTCTCTGTCTCTGTCTCTGTCTCTGTCTCTGTCTCTGTCTCCGTCTCTGTCTCTGTCTCTGTCTGTGTCTCTGTCTCTGTCTCTGTCTCTGTCTCTGTCTCTGGCTCTGTCTCTGTCTCTGTCTCTGTCTCTGTCTCTGTCTCTGTCTCTGTCTCTGTCACTGTTTCTGTCCCTGTCTCTGTCTCTGTCTCTGTTTCTGTCTCTGTCTCTGTATCTGTCTCTGTCTGTGTCTCTGTCTCTGTCTGTGTCTCTGCCGCTGTCTCTCCCTCTGTCTCTGTCTCCGTCTCTGTCCCTGGCTCTGTCTCTGTCTCTGTCGCTGTCTCTCCCTCTGTCTCTGTCTCCGTCTCTGTCTCTGTGTCTATCTCTGCCTCTGACTCCGTCTGCGTCTCTGTCTCTGTCTCCGTCTCTGTCCCAGTCTCTGTCTCTGTCTCCGTCTCTGTCCCTGGCTCTGTCTCTGCCTCTGTCACCGTCTCTGCCACTCTCTCGGTCTTTGTCTCTGTCTCTGTCTCTGTCTCTGTCTCTGTCTCTGTCTCTGTCTCTGTCTCTGTCTCTGTCTCTGTCTCTGTCTCTGTCTCTGTCTCTGTCTCTGTCTCTGTCTCTGTCTCTGTCTCTGTCTCTGTCTCAGCCCCGTATCTGTCTCTGTCTCTGTTTCTGTCTCTGTCGCTGTCTCTCGCTCTGTCTCTGTCTCCGGATCTCTCCCTGGCTCTGTCTCTGCCTCTGTCTCCGCGTCTGTATCGGTCTCTGTCTCTGTCTCTGTCTCCGTCTCTGTCTCTGTCTCTGTCTCTGTCTCTGCCTCTGCCTCTGCCTCTGCCTCTGCCTCTGCCTCTGTCTCTGTCTCTGTCTCTGTCTCTGTCTCTGTCTCTGTCTCTGTCTCTGTCTCTGTCTCTGTCTCTGTCTCTGTCTCTGTCTCTGTCTCTGTCTCTGTCTCTGCCTCTGTCTCTGTCTGTGTCTCTGTCTCTGTCTGTGTCTCTGCCGCTGTCTCTCCCTCTGTCTCTGTCTCCGTCTCTGTCTCTCCCTCTGTCCCTGTCTCCGTCTCTGTCTCCGTATGCGTCTCTGTCTCTGTCTCTGTCTCTGTCTCTGTGTCTGTCTCCGTCTCTGTCTCTGTCTCTATCTCTGTCTCTGTCTCTGTCTCTGTCTGTGTCTCTGTCTCCGTCTGCGTCTCTGTCTCTGTCTCTGTCTCTGTCTCTGTCTCTGTCTCTGTCTCTGTCTCTGTCTCTGTCTCTGTCTCTGTCCCTGTCTCTGTCTCTGCCTCTGCCTCTGTCTCTGTCTCTGTCTCTGTCGCTGTCTCTCCCTCTGTCCCTGTATCCGTCTCTGTCCCTGGCTCTGTCTCTGCCTCTATCTCCGTCTCTGTCTCTGTCTCTGTCTCTGTCACTGTCTCTGTCTCTGTCGCTGTCTCTCCCTCTGTCCCTGTCTCCGTCTCTGTCTCTGTCTCTGTCTCCGTCTCTGTCTCTGTCTCTGTCTCTGTCTCCGTCTCTGTCTCTGTCTCTGTCTGTGTCTCTGTCTCTGTCCCTGTCTCTGTCTGTCTCTGTCTCTGTCTCTATCTCTGTCTCTGTCTCTGTCTCTGTCTCTGTCTCTGTTTCTGGTTCTGTCTCTGCCTCTGTCACCGTCTCTGTCTCTGTCCCTGTCTGTGTCTCTGCCTCTGTGTCGATCTTTGTCTCCGTCTCTGTCTCTGTCTCTGTATCGGTCTCTGTCTCCGTCTCTATCTCTGTCTCTGTCTCTGTCTGTGTCTCTGTCTCCGTCTCTGTCACTGCCGCTGTCTCTGTCTCAGTCTCAGTCCCTGGCTCTGTCTGTGCCTCTGTCTCTGTCTCCGTCTCTGTCTCTGTCTCTGTCTCTGTCTCTGTCTCTGTCTCTGTCTCTGTCTCTGTCTCCGTCTCTGTCTCTGTCTCTGTCTGTGTCTCTGTCTCTGTCTCTGTCTCTGTCTCTGTCTCTGTCTCTGTCTCTGTCTCTGTCTCTGTCTCTGTCTCTGTCTCTGTCTCTGTCTCTGTCTCTGTCTCTGTCTCTGTCTCTGTCTCTGTCTCTGTCTCTGTCTCTGTCTCTGTCACTGTTTCTGTCCCTGTCTCTGTCTCTGTCTCTGTTTCTGTCTCTGTCTCTGTCTCTGTCTCTGTCTGTGCCTCTGTCTCTGTCTGTGTCTCTGCCGCTGTCTCTCCCTCTGTCTCTGTCTCCGTCTCTGTCCCTGGCTCTGTCTCTGTCTCTGTCGCTGTCTCTCCCTCTGTCTCTGTCTCCGTCTCTGTCTCTGTGTCTATCTCTGCCTCTGACTCCGTCTGCGTCTCTGTCTCTGTCTCCGTCTCTGTCCCAGTCTCTGTCTCTGTCTCCGTCTCTGTCCCTGGCTCTGTCTCTGCCTCTGTCACCGTCTCTGCCTCTCTCTCGGTCTTTGTCTCTGTCTCTGTCTCTGTCTCTGTCTCTGTCTCTGTCTCTGTCTCTGTCTCTGTCTCTGTCTCTGTCTCTGTCTCTGTCTCTGTCTCTGTCTCTGTCTCTGTCTCTGTCTCTGTCTCTGTCTCTGTCTCTGTCTCTGTCTCTGTCTCTGTCTCTGTCTCTGTCTCTGTCTCTGTCTCTGTCGCTGTCCCTGTCCCTCTCCCTGACCCTGTCGCTGTCTCTGTCATTGTCTCTGTCTGTGCCACTGTCTCTGTATCATTTTCTGTCTCCGTCCTTGTCTCCGTCTTTGTTCCTCCCCCTCTGACACCGTCTTTGTCACCTGCCCCTCTGTCTCTGTCTGTGTCTCTGTCTCTGCCCCTGTCTCTGTCTCTGTCTCTGCCGCTGTCTCTCCCTCTGTCTCTGTCTCTGTCTCCGTCCCTGACTCTGTCTCTGTCTCCGTCTTTGTCTCCGTCCTTTTCTCCGTCTTTGTCTCCTGCCCCTCTGCCTCCGTCTTTGTCTCCGTTATTGTCTCCGTCTTTGTCTCCTGCCCCTCTGCCTACGTCTTTGTCTCCTGCCCCGCTGTCTCTGCCTGTGTCTCTGTCTCTGACTCTGTCTCTGTCTCTGTCTCTGTTTCTGTCTCTGTCTCTATCTCTGCCTCCGACTCTGTCGCTGTCCCTGTATATGTCTCTGTCTCTGTCTCCGTCTGCGTCTCTGTCTCTGTCTCTGTGTCTGTCTCTGTCTCTGTCCCTGTCTCTGTCTCTGTCTCTGTCTCTGTCTCTGTCTCTGTCTGTGTCTCTGTCTCCGTCTGCGTCTCTGTCTCGGTCTCTGTCTCTGTCTCTGTCTCTGTCTCTGTCTCTGTCTCTGTCCCTGTCTCTGTCTCTGCCTCTGCCTCTGTCTCTGCCTCTGTCTCTGTCGCTGTCTCTCCCTCTGTCCCTGTATCGGTCTCTGTCCCTGGCTCTGTCTCTGCCTCTATCTCCGTCTCTGTCTCTGTCTCTGTCTCTGTCACTGTCTCTGTCTCTGTCGCTGTCTCTCCCTCTGTCCCTGTCTCCGTCTCTGTCTCTGTCTCTGTCTCCGTCTCTGTCTCTGTCTCTGTCTCTGTCTCCGTCTCTGTCTCTGTCTCTGTCTGTGTCTCTGTCTCTGTCCCTGTCTCTGTCTGTCTCTGTCTCTGTCTCTATCTCTGTCTCTGTCTCTGTCTCTGTCTCTGTTTCTGGTTCTGTCTCTGCCTCTGTCACCGTCTCTGTCTCTGTCTCTGTCTGTGTCTCTGCCTCTGTGTCGATCTTTGTCTCCGTCTCTGTCTCTGTCTCTGTATCGGTCTCTGTCTCCGTCTCTATCTCTGTCTCTGTCTCTGTCTGTGTCTCTGTCTCCGTCTCTGTCACTGCCGCTGTCTCTGTCTCAGTCTCAGTCCCTGGCTCTGTCTGTGCCTCTGTCTCCGTCTCTGTCTCTGTCTCTGTCTCTGTCTCTGTCTCTGTCTCTGTCTCTGTCTCCGTCTCTGTCTCTGTCTCTGTCTGTGTCTCTGTCTCTGTCTCTGTCTCTGTCTCTGTCTCTGGCTCTGTCTCTGTCTCTGTCTCTGTCTCTGTCTCTGTCTCTGTCTCTGTCTCTGTCACTGTTTCTGTCCCTGTCTCTGTCTCTGTCTCTGTTTCTGTCTCTGTCTCTGTATCTGTCTCTGTCTGTGTCTCTGTCTCTGTCTGTGTCTCTGCCGCTGTCTCTCCCTCTGTCTCTGTCTCCGTCTCTGTCCCTGGCTCTGTCTCTGTCTCTGTCGCTGTCTCTCCCTCTGTCTCTGTCTCCGTCTCTGTCTCTGTGTCTATCTCTGCCTCTGACTCCGTCTGCGTCTCTGTCTCTGTCTCCGTCTCTGTCCCAGTCTCTGTCTCTGTCTCCGTCTCTGTCCCTGGCTCTGTCTCTGCCTCTGTCACCGTCTCTGCCACTCTCTCGGTCTTTGTCTCTGTCTCTGTCTCTGTCTCTGTCTCTGTCTCTGTCTCTGTCTCTGTCTCTGTCTCTGTCTCTGTCTCTGTCTCTGTCTCTGTCTCTGTCTCTGTCTCTGTCTCTGTCTCTGTCTCTGTCTCTGTCTCTGTCTCAGCCCCGTATCTGTCTCTGTCTCTGTTTCTGTCTCTGTCGCTGTCTCTCGCTCTGTCTCTGTCTCCGGATCTCTCCCTGGCTCTGTCTCTGCCTCTGTCTCCGCGTCTGTATCGGTCTCTGTCTCTGTCTCTGTCTCCGTCTCTGTCTCTGTCTCTGTCTCTGTCTCTGCCTCTGCCTCTGCCTCTGCCTCTGCCTCTGCCTCTGTCTCTGTCTCTGTCTCTGTCTCTGTCTCTGTCTCTGTCTCTGTCTCTGTCTCTGTCTCTGTCTCTGTCTCTGTCTCTGTCTCTGTCTCTGTCTCTGTCTCTGCCTCTGTCTCTGTCTGTGTCTCTGTCTCTGTCTGTGTCTCTGCCGCTGTCTCTCCCTCTGTCTCTGTCTCCGTCTCTGTCTCTCCCTCTGTCCCTGTCTCCGTCTCTGTCTCCGTATGCGTCTCTGTCTCTGTCTCTGTCTCTGTCTCTGTGTCTGTCTCCGTCTCTGTCTCTGTCTCTATCTCTGTCTCTGTCTCTGTCTCTGTCTGTGTCTCTGTCTCCGTCTGCGTCTCTGTCTCTGTCTCTGTCTCTGTCTCTGTCTCTGTCTCTGTCTCTGTCTCTGTCTCTGTCTCTGTCTCTGTCCCTGTCTCTGTCTCTGCCTCTGCCTCTGTCTCTGTCTCTGTCTCTGTCGCTGTCTCTCCCTCTGTCCCTGTATCCGTCTCTGTCCCTGGCTCTGTCTCTGCCTCTATCTCCGTCTCTGTCTCTGTCTCTGTCTCTGTCACTGTCTCTGTCTCTGTCGCTGTCTCTCCCTCTGTCCCTGTCTCCGTCTCTGTCTCTGTCTCTGTCTCCGTCTCTGTCTCTGTCTCTGTCTCTGTCTCCGTCTCTGTCTCTGTCTCTGTCTGTGTCTCTGTCTCTGTCCCTGTCTCTGTCTGTCTCTGTCTCTGTCTCTATCTCTGTCTCTGTCTCTGTCTCTGTCTCTGTCTCTGTTTCTGGTTCTGTCTC
This sequence comes from Megachile willughbiella, assembly GCA_945859595.2. Lineage (NCBI taxonomy): Eukaryota > Metazoa > Arthropoda > Insecta > Hymenoptera > Megachilidae > Megachile > Megachile willughbiella. The sequence goes on along the minus strand of CAMAOD020000094.1, from coordinate 946,462 downwards.
TGCCTCTGTCACCGTCTCTGTCTCTGTCCCTGTCTGTGTCTCTGCCTCTGTGTCGATCTTTGTCTCCGTCTCTGTCTCTGTCTCTGTATCGGTCTCTGTCTCCGTCTCTATCTCTGTCTCTGTCTCTGTCTGTGTCTCTGTCTCCGTCTCTGTCACTGCCGCTGTCTCTGTCTCAGTCTCAGTCCCTGGCTCTGTCTGTGCCTCTGTCTCTGTCTCCGTCTCTGTCTCTGTCTCTGTCTCTGTCTCTGTCTCTGTCTCTGTCTCTGTCTCTGTCTCCGTCTCTGTCTCTGTCTCTGTCTGTGTCTCTGTCTCTGTCTCTGTCTCTGTCTCTGTCTCTGTCTCTGTCTCTGTCTCTGTCTCTGTCTCTGTCTCTGTCTCTGTCTCTGTCTCTGTCTCTGTCTCTGTCTCTGTCTCTGTCTCTGTCTCTGTCTCTGTCTCTGTCACTGTTTCTGTCCCTGTCTCTGTCTCTGTCTCTGTTTCTGTCTCTGTCTCTGTCTCTGTCTCTGTCTGTGCCTCTGTCTCTGTCTGTGTCTCTGCCGCTGTCTCTCCCTCTGTCTCTGTCTCCGTCTCTGTCCCTGGCTCTGTCTCTGTCTCTGTCGCTGTCTCTCCCTCTGTCTCTGTCTCCGTCTCTGTCTCTGTGTCTATCTCTGCCTCTGACTCCGTCTGCGTCTCTGTCTCTGTCTCCGTCTCTGTCCCAGTCTCTGTCTCTGTCTCCGTCTCTGTCCCTGGCTCTGTCTCTGCCTCTGTCACCGTCTCTGCCTCTCTCTCGGTCTTTGTCTCTGTCTCTGTCTCTGTCTCTGTCTCTGTCTCTGTCTCTGTCTCTGTCTCTGTCTCTGTCTCTGTCTCTGTCTCTGTCTCTGTCTCTGTCTCTGTCTCTGTCTCTGTCTCTGTCTCTGTCTCTGTCTCAGCCCCGTATCTGTCTCTGTCTCTGTTTCTGTCTCTGTCGCTGTCTCTCGCTCTGTCTCTGTCTCCGTCTCTCTCCCTGGCTCTGTCTCTGCCTCTGTCTCCGCGTCTGTATCGGCCTCTGTCTCTGTCTCTGTCTCCGTCTCTGTCTCTGTCTCTGTCTCTGTCTCTGCCTCTGCCTCTGCCTCTGCCTCTGCCTCTGCCTCTGCCTCTGCCTCTGTCTCTGTCTCTGTCTCTGTCTCTGTCTCTGTCTCTGTCTCTGTCTCTGTCTCCGTCTCTGTCACTGCCGCTGTCTCTGTCTCAGTCTCAGTCCCTGGCTCTGTCTGTGCCTCTGTCTCCGTCTCTGTCTCTGTCTCTGTCTCTGTCTCTGTTTCTGTCTCTGTCTCTATCTCTGCCTCCGACTCTGTCGCTGTCCCTGTATATGTCTCTGTCTCTGTCTCCGTCTGCGTCTCTGTCTCTGTCTCTGTGTCTGTCTCTGTCTCTGTCCCTGTCTCTGTCTCTGTCTCTGTCTCTGTCTCTGTCTCTGTCTGTGTCTCTGTCTCCGTCTGCGTCTCTGTCTCGGTCTCTGTCTCTGTCTCTGTCTCTGTCTCTGTCTCTGTCTCTGTCCCTGTCTCTGTCTCTGCCTCTGCCTCTGTCTCTGCCTCTGTCTCTGTCGCTGTCTCTCCCTCTGTCCCTGTATCGGTCTCTGTCCCTGGCTCTGTCTCTGCCTCTATCTCCGTCTCTGTCTCTGTCTCTGTCTCTGTCACTGTCTCTGTCTCTGTCGCTGTCTCTCCCTCTGTCCCTGTCTCCGTCTCTGTCTCTGTCTCTGTCTCCGTCTCTGTCTCTGTCTCTGTCTCTGTCTCCGTCTCTGTCTCTGTCTCTGTCTGTGTCTCTGTCTCTGTCCCTGTCTCTGTCTGTCTCTGTCTCTGTCTCTATCTCTGTCTCTGTCTCTGTCTCTGTCTCTGTTTCTGGTTCTGTCTCTGCCTCTGTCACCGTCTCTGTCTCTGTCTCTGTCTGTGTCTCTGCCTCTGTGTCGATCTTTGTCTCCGTCTCTGTCTCTGTCTCTGTATCGGTCTCTGTCTCCGTCTCTATCTCTGTCTCTGTCTCTGTCTGTGTCTCTGTCTCCGTCTCTGTCACTGCCGCTGTCTCTGTCTCAGTCTCAGTCCCTGGCTCTGTCTGTGCCTCTGTCTCCGTCTCTGTCTCTGTCTCTGTCTCTGTCTCTGTCTCTGTCTCTGTCTCTGTCTCCGTCTCTGTCTCTGTCTCTGTCTGTGTCTCTGTCTCTGTCTCTGTCTCTGTCTCTGTCTCTGGCTCTGTCTCTGTCTCTGTCTCTGTCTCTGTCTCTGTCTCTGTCTCTTTCTCTGTCACTGTTTCTGTCCCTGTCTCTGTCTCTGTCTCTGTTTCTGTCTCCGTCTCTGTCTCTGTCTCTGTCTCTGTCACTGTCTCTGTCTCTGTCCCTGTCTCTGTCTCTGCCTCTGCCTCTGTCTCTGTCTCTGTCTCTGTCGCTGTCTCTCCCTCTGTCCCTGTATCCGTCTCTGTCCCTGGCTCTGTCTCTGCCTCTATCTCCGTCTCTGTCTCTGTCTCTGTCTCTGTCACTGTCTCTGTCTCTGTCGCTGTCTCTCCCTCTGTCCCTGTCTCCGTCTCTGTCTCTGTCTCTGTCTCCGTCTCTGTCTCTGTCTCTGTCTCTGTCTCCGTCTCTGTCTCTGTCTCTGTCTGTGTCTCTGTCTCTGTCCCTGTCTCTGTCTGTCTCTGTCTCTGTCTCTATCTCTGTCTCTGTCTCTGTCTCTGTCTCTGTCTCTGTTTCTGGTTCTGTCTCTGCCTCTGTCACCGTCTCTGTCTCTGTCCCTGTCTGTGTCTCTGCCTCTGTGTCGATCTTTGTCTCCGTCTCTGTCTCTGTCTCTGTATCGGTCTCTGTCTCCGTCTCTATCTCTGTCTCTGTCTCTGTCTGTGTCTCTGTCTCCGTCTCTGTCACTGCCGCTGTCTCTGTCTCAGTCTCAGTCCCTGGCTCTGTCTGTGCCTCTGTCTCTGTCTCCGTCTCTGTCTCTGTCTCTGTCTCTGTCTCTGTCTCTGTCTCTGTCTCTGTCTCTGTCTCCGTCTCTGTCTCTGTCTCTGTCTGTGTCTCTGTCTCTGTCTCTGTCTCTGTCTCTGTCTCTGTCTCTGTCTCTGTCTCTGTCTCTGTCTCTGTCTCTGTCTCTGTCTCTGTCTCTGTCTCTGTCTCTGTCTCTGTCTCTGTCTCTGTCTCTGTCTCTGTCTCTGTCACTGTTTCTGTCCCTGTCTCTGTCTCTGTCTCTGTTTCTGTCTCTGTCTCTGTCTCTGTCTCTGTCTGTGCCTCTGTCTCTGTCTGTGTCTCTGCCGCTGTCTCTCCCTCTGTCTCTGTCTCCGTCTCTGTCCCTGGCTCTGTCTCTGTCTCTGTCGCTGTCTCTCCCTCTGTCTCTGTCTCCGTCTCTGTCTCTGTGTCTATCTCTGCCTCTGACTCCGTCTGCGTCTCTGTCTCTGTCTCCGTCTCTGTCCCAGTCTCTGTCTCTGTCTCCGTCTCTGTCCCTGGCTCTGTCTCTGCCTCTGTCACCGTCTCTGCCTCTCTCTCGGTCTTTGTCTCTGTCTCTGTCTCTGTCTCTGTCTCTGTCTCTGTCTCTGTCTCTGTCTCTGTCTCTGTCTCTGTCTCTGTCTCTGTCTCTGTCTCTGTCTCTGTCTCTGTCTCTGTCTCTGTCTCTGTCTCTGTCTCTGTCTCTGTCTCTGTCTCTGTCTCTGTCTCTGTCTCTGTCGCTGTCCCTGTCCCTCTCCCTGACCCTGTCGCTGTCTCTGTCATTGTCTCTGTCTGTGCCACTGTCTCTGTATCATTTTCTGTCTCCGTCCTTGTCTCCGTCTTTGTTCCTCCCCCTCTGACACCGTCTTTGTCACCTGCCCCTCTGTCTCTGTCTGTGTCTCTGTCTCTGCCCCTGTCTCTGTCTCTGTCTCTGCCGCTGTCTCTCCCTCTGTCTCTGTCTCTGTCTCCGTCCCTGACTCTGTCTCTGTCTCCGTCTTTGTCTCCGTCCTTTTCTCCGTCTTTGTCTCCTGCCCCTCTGCCTCCGTCTTTGTCTCCGTTATTGTCTCCGTCTTTGTCTCCTGCCCCTCTGCCTACGTCTTTGTCTCCTGCCCCGCTGTCTCTGCCTGTGTCTCTGTCTCTGACTCTGTCTCTGTCTCTGTCTCTGTTTCTGTCTCTGTCTCTATCTCTGCCTCCGACTCTGTCGCTGTCCCTGTATATGTCTCTGTCTCTGTCTCCGTCTGCGTCTCTGTCTCTGTCTCTGTGTCTGTCTCTGTCTCTGTCCCTGTCTCTGTCTCTGTCTCTGTCTCTGTCTCTGTCTCTGTCTGTGTCTCTGTCTCCGTCTGCGTCTCTGTCTCGGTCTCTGTCTCTGTCTCTGTCTCTGTCTCTGTCTCTGTCTCTGTCCCTGTCTCTGTCTCTGCCTCTGCCTCTGTCTCTGCCTCTGTCTCTGTCGCTGTCTCTCCCTCTGTCCCTGTATCGGTCTCTGTCCCTGGCTCTGTCTCTGCCTCTATCTCCGTCTCTGTCTCTGTCTCTGGCTCTGTCACTGTCTCTGTCTCTGTCGCTGTCTCTCCCTCTGTCCCTGTCTCCGTCTCTGTCTCTGTCTCTGTCTCCGTCTCTGTCTCTGTCTCTGTCTCTGTCTCCGTCTCTGTCTCTGTCTCTGTCTGTGTCTCTGTCTCTGTCCCTGTCTCTGTCTGTCTCTGTCTCTGTCTCTATCTCTGTCTCTGTCTCTGTCTCTGTCTCTGTTTCTGGTTCTGTCTCTGCCTCTGTCACCGTCTCTGTCTCTGTCTCTGTCTGTGTCTCTGCCTCTGTGTCGATCTTTGTCTCCGTCTCTGTCTCTGTCTCTGTATCGGTCTCTGTCTCCGTCTCTATCTCTGTCTCTGTCTCTGTCTGTGTCTCTGTCTCCGTCTCTGTCACTGCCGCTGTCTCTGTCTCAGTCTCAGTCCCTGGCTCTGTCTGTGCCTCTGTCTCCGTCTCTGTCTCTGTCTCTGTCTCTGTCTCTGTCTCTGTCTCTGTCTCTGTCTCCGTCTCTGTCTCTGTCTCTGTCTGTGTCTCTGTCTCTGTCTCTGTCTCTGTCTCTGTCTCTGGCTCTGTCTCTGTCTCTGTCTCTGTCTCTGTCTCTGTCTCTGTCTCTGTCTCTGTCACTGTTTCTGTCCCTGTCTCTGTCTCTGTCTCTGTTTCTGTCTCTGTCTCTGTATCTGTCTCTGTCTGTGTCTCTGTCTCTGTCTGTGTCTCTGCCGCTGTCTCTCCCTCTGTCTCTGTCTCCGTCTCTGTCCCTGGCTCTGTCTCTGTCTCTGTCGCTGTCTCTCCCTCTGTCTCTGTCTCCGTCTCTGTCTCTGTGTCTATCTCTGCCTCTGACTCCGTCTGCGTCTCTGTCTCTGTCTCCGTCTCTGTCCCAGTCTCTGTCTCTGTCTCCGTCTCTGTCCCTGGCTCTGTCTCTGCCTCTGTCACCGTCTCTGCCACTCTCTCGGTCTTTGTCTCTGTCTCTGTCTCTGTCTCTGTCTCTGTCTCTGTCTCTGTCTCTGTCTCTGTCTCTGTCTCTGTCTCTGTCTCTGTCTCTGTCTCTGTCTCTGTCTCTGTCTCTGTCTCTGTCTCTGTCTCTGTCTCAGCCCCGTATCTGTCTCTGTCTCTGTTTCTGTCTCTGTCGCTGTCTCTCGCTCTGTCTCTGTCTCCGGATCTCTCCCTGGCTCTGTCTCTGCCTCTGTCTCCGCGTCTGTATCGGTCTCTGTCTCTGTCTCTGTCTCCGTCTCTGTCTCTGTCTCTGTCTCTGTCTCTGCCTCTGCCTCTGCCTCTGCCTCTGCCTCTGCCTCTGTCTCTGTCTCTGTCTCTGTCTCTGTCTCTGTCTCTGTCTCTGTCTCTGTCTCTGTCTCTGTCTCTGTCTCTGTCTCTGTCTCTGTCTCTGTCTCTGTCTCTGCCTCTGTCTCTGTCTGTGTCTCTGTCTCTGTCTGTGTCTCTGCCGCTGTCTCTCCCTCTGTCTCTGTCTCCGTCTCTGTCTCTCCCTCTGTCCCTGTCTCCGTCTCTGTCTCCGTATGCGTCTCTGTCTCTGTCTCTGTCTCTGTCTCTGTGTCTGTCTCCGTCTCTGTCTCTGTCTCTATCTCTGTCTCTGTCTCTGTCTCTGTCTGTGTCTCTGTCTCCGTCTGCGTCTCTGTCTCTGTCTCTGTCTCTGTCTCTGTCTCTGTCTCTGTCTCTGTCTCTGTCTCTGTCTCTGTCCCTGTCTCTGTCTCTGCCTCTGCCTCTGTCTCTGTCTCTGTCTCTGTCGCTGTCTCTCCCTCTGTCCCTGTATCCGTCTCTGTCCCTGGCTCTGTCTCTGCCTCTATCTCCGTCTCTGTCTCTGTCTCTGTCTCTGTCACTGTCTCTGTCTCTGTCGCTGTCTCTCCCTCTGTCCCTGTCTCCGTCTCTGTCTCTGTCTCTGTCTCCGTCTCTGTCTCTGTCTCTGTCTCTGTCTCCGTCTCTGTCTCTGTCTCTGTCTGTGTCTCTGTCTCTGTCCCTGTCTCTGTCTGTCTCTGTCTCTGTCTCTATCTCTGTCTCTGTCTCTGTCTCTGTCTCTGTCTCTGTTTCTGGTTCTGTCTCTGCCTCTGTCACCGTCTCTGTCTCTGTCCCTGTCTGTGTCTCTGCCTCTGTGTCGATCTTTGTCTCCGTCTCTGTCTCTGTCTCTGTATCGGTCTCTGTCTCCGTCTCTATCTCTGTCTCTGTCTCTGTCTGTGTCTCTGTCTCCGTCTCTGTCACTGCCGCTGTCTCTGTCTCAGTCTCAGTCCCTGGCTCTGTCTGTGCCTCTGTCTCTGTCTCCGTCTCTGTCTCTGTCTCTGTCTCTGTCTCTGTCTCTGTCTCTGTCTCTGTCTCCGTCTCTGTCTCTGTCTCTGTCTGTGTCTCTGTCTCTGTCTCTGTCTCTGTCTCTGTCTCTGTCTCTGTCTCTGTCTCTGTCTCTGTCTCTGTCTCTGTCTCTGTCTCTGTCTCTGTCTCTGTCTCTGTCTCTGTCTCTGTCTCTGTCTCTGTCTCTGTCTCTGTCTCTGTCACTGTTTCTGTCCCTGTCTCTGTCTCTGTCTCTGTTTCTGTCTCTGTCTCTGTCTCTGTCTCTGTCTGTGCCTCTGTCTCTGTCTGTGTCTCTGCCGCTGTCTCTCCCTCTGTCTCTGTCTCCGTCTCTGTCCCTGGCTCTGTCTCTGTCTCTGTCGCTGTCTCTCCCTCTGTCTCTGTCTCCGTCTCTGTCTCTGTGTCTATCTCTGCCTCTGACTCCGTCTGCGTCTCTGTCTCTGTCTCCGTCTCTGTCCCAGTCTCTGTCTCTGTCTCCGTCTCTGTCCCTGGCTCTGTCTCTGCCTCTGTCACCGTCTCTGCCTCTCTCTCGGTCTTTGTCTCTGTCTCTGTCTCTGTCTCTGTCTCTGTCTCTGTCTCTGTCTCTGTCTCTGTCTCTGTCTCTGTCTCTGTCTCTGTCTCTGTCTCTGTCTCTGTCTCTGTCTCTGTCTCTGTCTCTGTCTCTGTCTCTGTCTCTGTCTCTGTCTCTGTCTCTGTCTCTGTCTCTGTCTCTGTCTCTGTCGCTGTCCCTGTCCCTCTCCCTGACCCTGTCGCTGTCTCTGTCATTGTCTCTGTCTGTGCCACTGTCTCTGTATCATTTTCTGTCTCCGTCCTTGTCTCCGTCTTTGTTCCTCCCCCTCTGACACCGTCTTTGTCACCTGCCCCTCTGTCTCTGTCTGTGTCTCTGTCTCTGCCCCTGTCTCTGTCTCTGTCTCTGCCGCTGTCTCTCCCTCTGTCTCTGTCTCTGTCTCCGTCCCTGACTCTGTCTCTGTCTCCGTCTTTGTCTCCGTCCTTTTCTCCGTCTTTGTCTCCTGCCCCTCTGCCTCCGTCTTTGTCTCCGTTATTGTCTCCGTCTTTGTCTCCTGCCCCTCTGCCTACGTCTTTGTCTCCTGCCCCGCTGTCTCTGCCTGTGTCTCTGTCTCTGACTCTGTCTCTGTCTCTGTCTCTGTTTCTGTCTCTGTCTCTATCTCTGCCTCCGACTCTGTCGCTGTCCCTGTATATGTCTCTGTCTCTGTCTCCGTCTGCGTCTCTGTCTCTGTCTCTGTGTCTGTCTCTGTCTCTGTCCCTGTCTCTGTCTCTGTCTCTGTCTCTGTCTCTGTCTCTGTCTGTGTCTCTGTCTCCGTCTGCGTCTCTGTCTCGGTCTCTGTCTCTGTCTCTGTCTCTGTCTCTGTCTCTGTCTCTGTCCCTGTCTCTGTCTCTGCCTCTGCCTCTGTCTCTGCCTCTGTCTCTGTCGCTGTCTCTCCCTCTGTCCCTGTATCGGTCTCTGTCCCTGGCTCTGTCTCTGCCTCTATCTCCGTCTCTGTCTCTGTCTCTGTCTCTGTCACTGTCTCTGTCTCTGTCGCTGTCTCTCCCTCTGTCCCTGTCTCCGTCTCTGTCTCTGTCTCTGTCTCCGTCTCTGTCTCTGTCTCTGTCTCTGTCTCCGTCTCTGTCTCTGTCTCTGTCTGTGTCTCTGTCTCTGTCCCTGTCTCTGTCTGTCTCTGTCTCTGTCTCTATCTCTGTCTCTGTCTCTGTCTCTGTCTCTGTTTCTGGTTCTGTCTCTGCCTCTGTCACCGTCTCTGTCTCTGTCTCTGTCTGTGTCTCTGCCTCTGTGTCGATCTTTGTCTCCGTCTCTGTCTCTGTCTCTGTATCGGTCTCTGTCTCCGTCTCTATCTCTGTCTCTGTCTCTGTCTGTGTCTCTGTCTCCGTCTCTGTCACTGCCGCTGTCTCTGTCTCAGTCTCAGTCCCTGGCTCTGTCTGTGCCTCTGTCTCCGTCTCTGTCTCTGTCTCTGTCTCTGTCTCTGTCTCTGTCTCTGTCTCTGTCTCCGTCTCTGTCTCTGTCTCTGTCTGTGTCTCTGTCTCTGTCTCTGTCTCTGTCTCTGTCTCTGGCTCTGTCTCTGTCTCTGTCTCTGTCTCTGTCTCTGTCTCTGTCTCTGTCTCTGTCACTGTTTCTGTCCCTGTTTCTGTCTCTGTCTCTGTTTCTGTCTCTGTCTCTGTATCTGTCTCTGTCTGTGTCTCTGTCTCTGTCTGTGTCTCTGCCGCTGTCTCTCCCTCTGTCTCTGTCTCCGTCTCTGTCCCTGGCTCTGTCTCTGTCTCTGTCGCTGTCTCTCCCTCTGTCTCTGTCTCCGTCTCTGTCTCTGTGTCTATCTCTGCCTCTGACTCCGTCTGCGTCTCTGTCTCTGTCTCCGTCTCTGTCCCAGTCTCCGTCTCTGTCTCCGTCTCTGTCCCTGGCTCTGTCTCTGCCTCTGTCACCGTCTCTGCCACTCTCTCGGTCTTTGTCTCTGTCTCTGTCTCTGTCTCTGTCTCTGTCTCTGTCTCTGTCTCTGTCTCTGTCTCTGTCTCTGTCTCTGTCTCTGTCTCTGTCTCTGTCTCTGTCTCTGTCTCTGTCTCTGTCTCTGTCTCTGTCTCTGTCTCAGCCCCGTATCTGTCTCTGTCTCTGTTTCTGTCTCTGTCGCTGTCTCTCGCTCTGTCTCTGTCTCCGGATCTCTCCCTGGCTCTGTCTCTGCCTCTGTCTCCGCGTCTGTATCGGTCTCTGTCTCTGTCTCTGTCTCCGTCTCTGTCTCTGTCTCTGTCTCTGTCTCTGCCTCTGCCTCTGCCTCTGCCTCTGCCTCTGCCTCTGTCTCTGTCTCTGTCTCTGTCTCTGTCTCTGTCTCTGTCTCTGTCTCTGTCTCTGTCTCTGTCTCTGTCTCTGTCTCTGTCTCTGTCTCTGTCTCTGTCTCTGCCTCTGTCTCTGTCTGTGTCTCTGTCTCTGTCTGTGTCTCTGCCGCTGTCTCTCCCTCTGTCTCTGTCTCCGTCTCTGTCTCTCCCTCTGTCCCTGTCTCCGTCTCTGTCTCCGTATGCGTCTCTGTCTCTGTCTCTGTCTCTGTCTCTGTGTCTGTCTCCGTCTCTGTCTCTGTCTCTATCTCTGTCTCTGTCTCTGTCTCTGTCTGTGTCTCTGTCTCCGTCTGCGTCTCTGTCTCTGTCTCTGTCTCTGTCTCTGTCTCTGTCTCTGTCTCTGTCTCTGTCTCTGTCTCTGTCTCTGTCCCTGTCTCTGTCTCTGCCTCTGCCTCTGTCTCTGTCTCTGTCTCTGTCGCTGTCTCTCCCTCTGTCCCTGTATCCGTCTCTGTCCCTGGCTCTGTCTCTGCCTCTATCTCCGTCTCTGTCTCTGTCTCTGTCTCTGTCACTGTCTCTGTCTCTGTCGCTGTCTCTCCCTCTGTCCCTGTCTCCGTCTCTGTCTCTGTCTCTGTCTCCGTCTCTGTCTCTGTCTCTGTCTCTGTCTCCGTCTCTGTCTCTGTCTCTGTCTGTGTCTCTGTCTCTGTCCCTGTCTCTGTCTGTCTCTGTCTCTGTCTCTATCTCTGTCTCTGTCTCTGTCTCTGTCTCTGTCTCTGTTTCTGGTTCTGTCTCTGCCTCTGTCACCGTCTCTGTCTCTGTCCCTGTCTGTGTCTCTGCCTCTGTGTCGATCTTTGTCTCCGTCTCTGTCTCTGTCTCTGTATCGGTCTCTGTCTCCGTCTCTATCTCTGTCTCTGTCTCTGTCTGTGTCTCTGTCTCCGTCTCTGTCACTGCCGCTGTCTCTGTCTCAGTCTCAGTCCCTGGCTCTGTCTGTGCCTCTGTCTCTGTCTCCGTCTCTGTCTCTGTCTCTGTCTCTGTCTCTGTCTCTGTCTCTGTCTCTGTCTCTGTCTCCGTCTCTGTCTCTGTCTCTGTCTGTGTCTCTGTCTCTGTCTCTGTCTCTGTCTCTGTCTCTGTCTCTGTCTCTGTCTCTGTCTCTGTCTCTGTCTCTGTCTCTGTCTCTGTCTCTGTCTCTGTCTCTGTCTCTGTCTCTGTCTCTGTCTCTGTCTCTGTCTCTGTCACTGTTTCTGTCCCTGTCTCTGTCTCTGTCTCTGTTTCTGTCTCTGTCTCTGTCTCTGTCTCTGTCTGTGCCTCTGTCTCTGTCTGTGTCTCTGCCGCTGTCTCTCCCTCTGTCTCTGTCTCCGTCTCTGTCCCTGGCTCTGTCTCTGTCTCTGTCGCTGTCTCTCCCTCTGTCTCTGTCTCCGTCTCTGTCTCTGTGTCTATCTCTGCCTCTGACTCCGTCTGCGTCTCTGTCTCTGTCTCCGTCTCTGTCCCAGTCTCTGTCTCTGTCTCCGTCTCTGTCCCTGGCTCTGTCTCTGCCTCTGTCACCGTCTCTGCCTCTCTCTCGGTCTTTGTCTCTGTCTCTGTCTCTGTCTCTGTCTCTGTCTCTGTCTCTGTCTCTGTCTCTGTCTCTGTCTCTGTCTCTGTCTCTGTCTCTGTCTCTGTCTCTGTCTCTGTCTCTGTCTCTGTCTCTGTCTCTGTCTCAGCCCCGTATCTGTCTCTGTCTCTGTTTCTGTCTCTGTCGCTGTCTCTCGCTCTGTCTCTGTCTCCGTCTCTCTCCCTGGCTCTGTCTCTGCCTCTGTCTCCGCGTCTGTATCGGCCTCTGTCTCTGTCTCTGTCTCCGTCTCTGTCTCTGTCTCTGTCTCTGTCTCTGCCTCTGCCTCTGCCTCTGCCTCTGCCTCTGCCTCTGCCTCTGCCTCTGTCTCTGTCTCTGTCTCTGTCTCTGTCTCTGTCTCTGTCTCTGTCTCTGTCTCTGTCTCTGTCTCTGTCTCTGTCTCTGTCTCTGTCTCTGTCTCTGTCTCTGTCTCTGTCTCTGTCTCTGTCTCTGTCTCTGTCTCTGTCTCTGTCTCTGTCTCTGTCTCTGTTTCTGTCTCTGTCTCTGTCTCTGCCTCTGTCTCTGTCTGTGTCTCTGTCTCTGTCTGTGTCTCTGCCGCTGTCTCTCCCTCTGTCTCTGTCTCCGTCTCTGTCTCTCCCTCTGTCCCTGTCTCCGTCTCTGTCTCCGTATGCGTCTCTGTCTCTGTCTCTGTCTCTGTCTCTGTGTCTGTCTCCGTCTCTGTCTCTGTCTCTATCTCTGTCTCTGTCTCTGTCTCTGTCTCCGTCTCTGTCACTGCCGCTGTCTCTGTCTCAGTCTCAGTCCCTGGCTCTGTCTGTGCCTCTGTCTCCGTCTCTGTCTCTGTCTCTGTCTCTGTCTCTGTTTCTGTCTCTGTCTCTATCTCTGCCTCCGACTCTGTCGCTGTCCCTGTATATGTCTCTGTCTCTGTCTCCGTCTGCGTCTCTGTCTCTGTCTCTGTGTCTGTCTCTGTCTCTGTCCCTGTCTCTGTCTCTGTCTCTGTCTCTGTCTCTGTCTCTGTCTGTGTCTCTGTCTCCGTCTGCGTCTCTGTCTCGGTCTCTGTCTCTGTCTCTGTCTCTGTCTCTGTCTCTGTCTCTGTCCCTGTCTCTGTCTCTGCCTCTGCCTCTGTCTCTGCCTCTGTCTCTGTCGCTGTCTCTCCCTCTGTCCCTGTATCGGTCTCTGTCCCTGGCTCTGTCTCTGCCTCTATCTCCGTCTCTGTCTCTGTCTCTGTCTCTGTCACTGTCTCTGTCTCTGTCGCTGTCTCTCCCTCTGTCCCTGTCTCCGTCTCTGTCTCTGTCTCTGTCTCCGTCTCTGTCTCTGTCTCTGTCTCTGTCTCCGTCTCTGTCTCTGTCTCTGTCTGTGTCTCTGTCTCTGTCCCTGTCTCTGTCTGTCTCTGTCTCTGTCTCTATCTCTGTCTCTGTCTCTGTCTCTGTCTCTGTTTCTGGTTCTGTCTCTGCCTCTGTCACCGTCTCTGTCTCTGTCTCTGTCTGTGTCTCTGCCTCTGTGTCGATCTTTGTCTCCGTCTCTGTCTCTGTCTCTGTATCGGTCTCTGTCTCCGTCTCTATCTCTGTCTCTGTCTCTGTCTGTGTCTCTGTCTCCGTCTCTGTCACTGCCGCTGTCTCTGTCTCAGTCTCAGTCCCTGGCTCTGTCTGTGCCTCTGTCTCCGTCTCTGTCTCTGTCTCTGTCTCTGTCTCTGTCTCTGTCTCTGTCTCTGTCTCCGTCTCTGTCTCTGTCTCTGTCTGTGTCTCTGTCTCTGTCTCTGTCTCTGTCTCTGTCTCTGGCTCTGTCTCTGTCTCTGTCTCTGTCTCTGTCTCTGTCTCTGTCTCTGTCTCTGTCACTGTTTCTGTCCCTGTCTCTGTCTCTGTCTCTGTTTCTGTCTCTGTCTCTGTATCTGTCTCTGTCTGTGTCTCTGTCTCTGTCTGTGTCTCTGCCGCTGTCTCTCCCTCTGTCTCTGTCTCCGTCTCTGTCCCTGGCTCTGTCTCTGTCTCTGTCGCTGTCTCTCCCTCTGTCTCTGTCTCCGTCTCTGTCTCTGTGTCTATCTCTGCCTCTGACTCCGTCTGCGTCTCTGTCTCTGTCTCCGTCTCTGTCCCAGTCTCTGTCTCTGTCTCCGTCTCTGTCCCTGGCTCTGTCTCTGCCTCTGTCACCGTCTCTGCCACTCTCTCGGTCTTTGTCTCTGTCTCTGTCTCTGTCTCTGTCTCTGTCTCTGTCTCTGTCTCTGTCTCTGTCTCTGTCTCTGTCTCTGTCTCTGTCTCTGTCTCTGTCTCTGTCTCTGTCTCTGTCTCTGTCTCTGTCTCTGTCTCAGCCCCGTATCTGTCTCTGTCTCTGTTTCTGTCTCTGTCGCTGTCTCTCGCTCTGTCTCTGTCTCCGGATCTCTCCCTGGCTCTGTCTCTGCCTCTGTCTCCGCGTCTGTATCGGTCTCTGTCTCTGTCTCTGTCTCCGTCTCTGTCTCTGTCTCTGTCTCTGTCTCTGCCTCTGCCTCTGCCTCTGCCTCTGCCTCTGCCTCTGTCTCTGTCTCTGTCTCTGTCTCTGTCTCTGTCTCTGTCTCTGTCTCTGTCTCTGTCTCTGTCTCTGTCTCTGTCTCTGTCTCTGTCTCTGTCTCTGTCTCTGTCTCTGCCTCTGTCTCTGTCTGTGTCTCTGTCTCTGTCTGTGTCTCTGCCGCTGTCTCTCCCTCTGTCTCTGTCTCCGTCTCTGTCTCTCCCTCTGTCCCTGTCTCCGTCTCTGTCTCCGTATGCGTCTCTGTCTCTGTCTCTGTCTCTGTCTCTGTGTCTGTCTCCGTCTCTGTCTCTGTCTCTATCTCTGTCTCTGTCTCTGTCTCTGTCTGTGTCTCTGTCTCCGTCTGCGTCTCTGTCTCTGTCTCTGTCTCTGTCTCTGTCTCTGTCTCTGTCTCTGTCTCTGTCTCTGTCTCTGTCTCTGTCTCTGTCCCTGTCTCTGTCTCTGCCTCTGCCTCTGTCTCTGTCTCTGTCTCTGTCGCTGTCTCTCCCTCTGTCCCTGTATCCGTCTCTGTCCCTGGCTCTGTCTCTGCCTCTATCTCCGTCTCTGTCTCTGTCTCTGTCTCTGTCACTGTCTCTGTCTCTGTCGCTGTCTCTCCCTCTGTCCCTGTCTCCGTCTCTGTCTCTGTCTCTGTCTCCGTCTCTGTCTCTGTCTCTGTCTCTGTCTCCGTCTCTGTCTCTGTCTCTGTCTGTGTCTCTGTCTCTGTCCCTGTCTCTGTCTGTCTCTGTCTCTGTCTCTATCTCTGTCTCTGTCTCTGTCTCTGTCTCTGTCTCTGTTTCTGGTTCTGTCTCTGCCTCTGTCACCGTCTCTGTCTCTGTCCCTGTCTGTGTCTCTGCCTCTGTGTCGATCTTTGTCTCCGTCTCTGTCTCTGTCTCTGTCTCTGTATCGGTCTCTGTCTCCGTCTCTATCTCTGTCTCTGTCTCTGTCTGTGTCTCTGTCTCCGTCTCTGTCACTGCCGCTGTCTCTGTCTCAGTCTCAGTCCCTGGCTCTGTCTGTGCCTCTGTCTCTGTCTCCGTCTCTGTCTCTGTCTCTGTCTCTGTCTCTGTCTCTGTCTCTGTCTCTGTCTCTGTCTCCGTCTCTGTCTCTGTCTCTGTCTGTGTCTCTGTCTCTGTCTCTGTCTCTGTCTCTGTCTCTGTCTCTGTCTCTGTCTCTGTCTCTGTCTCTGTCTCTGTCTCTGTCTCTGTCTCTGTCTCTGTCTCTGTCTCTGTCTCTGTCTCTGTCTCTGTCTCTGTCTCTGTCACTGTTTCTGTCCCTGTCTCTGTCTCTGTCTCTGTTTCTGTCTCTGTCTCTGTCTCTGTCTCTGTCTGTGCCTCTGTCTCTGTCTGTGTCTCTGCCGCTGTCTCTCCCTCTGTCTCTGTCTCCGTCTCTGTCCCTGGCTCTGTCTCTGTCTCTGTCGCTGTCTCTCCCTCTGTCTCTGTCTCCGTCTCTGTCTCTGTGTCTATCTCTGCCTCTGACTCCGTCTGCGTCTCTGTCTCTGTCTCCGTCTCTGTCCCAGTCTCTGTCTCTGTCTCCGTCTCTGTCCCTGGCTCTGTCTCTGCCTCTGTCACCGTCTCTGCCTCTCTCTCGGTCTTTGTCTCTGTCTCTGTCTCTGTCTCTGTCTCTGTCTCTGTCTCTGTCTCTGTCTCTGTCTCTGTCTCTGTCTCTGTCTCTGTCTCTGTCTCTGTCTCTGTCTCTGTCTCTGTCTCTGTCTCTGTCTCTGTCTCAGCCCCGTATCTGTCTCTGTCTCTGTTTCTGTCTCTGTCGCTGTCTCTCGCTCTGTCTCTGTCTCCGTCTCTCTCCCTGGCTCTGTCTCTGCCTCTGTCTCCGCGTCTGTATCGGCCTCTGTCTCTGTCTCTGTCTCCGTCTCTGTCTCTGTCTCTGTCTCTGTCTCTGCCTCTGCCTCTGCCTCTGCCTCTGCCTCTGCCTCTGCCTCTGCCTCTGTCTCTGTCTCTGTCTCTGTCTCTGTCTCTGTCTCTGTCTCTGTCTCTGTCTCTGTCTCTGTCTCTGTCTCTGTCTCTGTCTCTGTCTCTGTCTCTGTCTCTGTCTCTGTCTCTGTCTCTGTCTCTGTCTCTGTCTCTGTCTCTGTCTCTGTCTCTGTTTCTGTCTCTGTCTCTGTCTCTGCCTCTGTCTCTGTCTGTGTCTCTGTCTCTGTCTGTGTCTCTGCCGCTGTCTCTCCCTCTGTCTCTGTCTCCGTCTCTGTCTCTCCCTCTGTCCCTGTCTCCGTCTCTGTCTCCGTATGCGTCTCTGTCTCTGTCTCTGTCTCTGTCTCTGTGTCTGTCTCCGTCTCTGTCTCTGTCTCTATCTCTGTCTCTGTCTCTGTCTCTGTCTGTGTCTCTGTCTCCGTCTGCGTCTCTGTCTCTGTCTCTGTCTCTGTCTCTGTCTCTGTCTCTGTCTCTGTCTCTGTCTCTGTCCCTGTCTCTGTCTCTGCCTCTGCCTCTGTCTCTGTCTCTGTCTCTGTCGCTGTCTCTCCCTCTGTCCCTGTATCCGTCTCTGTCCCTGGCTCTGTCTCTGTCTCTGTCTCTATCTCTGTCTCTGTCTCCGTCTCTGTCTCTGTCTCTGTCTGTGTCTCTGTCTCTGTCTCTGTCTCTGTCTCTGTCTCTGTCTCTGTCTCTGTCTCTGTCTCTGTCTCTGTCTCTGTCTCTGTCTCTGTCTCTGTCTCTGTCTCTGTCTCTGTCTCTGTCTCTGTCACTGTTTCTGTCCCTGTCTCTGTCTCTGTCTCTGTTTCTGTCTCTGTCTCTGTCTCTGTCTCTGTCTGTGTCTCTGTCTCTGTCTGTGTCTCTGCCGCTGTCACTCCCTCTGTCTCTGTCTCCGTCTCTGTCCCTGGCTCTGTCTCTGTCTCTGTCGCTGTCTCTCCCTCTGTCTCTGACTCCGTCTCTGTCTCTGTGTCTATCTCTGCCTCTGACTCCGTCTGCGTCTCTGTCTCTGTCTCCGTCTCTGTCCCAGTCTCTGTCTCTGTCTCCGTCTCTGTCCCTGGCTCTGTCTCTGCCTCTGTCACCGTCTCTGCCTCTCTCTCGGTCTTTGTCTCTGTCTCTGTCTCTGTCTCTGTCTCTGTCTCTGTCTCTGTCTCTGTCTCTGTCTCTGTCTCTGTCTCCGTCTCTGTCTCTGTCTCTGTCTCTGTCTCCGTCTCTGTCTCTGTCTCTGTCTGTGTCTCTGTCTCTGTCCCTTTCTCTGTCTGTCTCTGTCTCTGTCTCTATCTCTGTCTCTGTCTCTGTCTCTGTCTCTGTCTCTGTTTCTGGTTCTGTCTCTGCCTCTGTCACCGTCTCTGTCTCTGTCCCTGTCTGTGTCTCTGCCTCTGTGTCGATCTTTGTCTCCGTCTCTGTCTCTGTCTCTGTATCGGTCTCTGTCTCCGTCTCTATCTCTGTCTCTGTCTCTGTCTGTGTCTCTGTCTCCGTCTCTGTCACTGCCGCTGTCTCTGTCTCAGTCTCAGTCCCTGGCTCTGTCTGTGCCTCTGTCTCTGTCTCCGTCTCTGTCTCTGTCTCTGTCTCTGTCTCTGTCTCTGTCTCTGTCTCTGTCTCTGTCTCCGTCTCTGTCTCTGTCTCTGTCTGTGTCTCTGTCTCTGTCTCTGTCTCTGTCTCTGTCTCTGTCTCTGTCTCTGTCTCTGTCTCTGTCTCTGTCTCTGTCTCTGTCTCTGTCTCTGTCTCTGTCTCTGTCTCTGTCTCTGTCTCTGTCTCTGTCACTGTTTCTGTCCCTGTCTCTGTCTCTGTCTCTGTTTCTGTCTCTGTCTCTGTCTCTGTCTCTGTCTGTGCCTCTGTCTCTGTCTGTGTCTCTGCCGCTGTCTCTCCCTCTGTCTCTGTCTCCGTCTCTGTCCCTGGCTCTGTCTCTGTCTCTGTCGCTGTCTCTCCCTCTGTCTCTGTCTCCGTCTCTGTCTCTGTGTCTATCTCTGCCTCTGACTCCGTCTGCGTCTCTGTCTCTGTCTCCGTCTCTGTCCCAGTCTCTGTCTCTGTCTCCGTCTCTGTCCCTGGCTCTGTCTCTGCCTCTGTCACCGTCTCTGCCTCTCTCTCGGTCTTTGTCTCTGTCTCTGTCTCTGTCTCTGTCTCTGTCTCTGTCTCTGTCTCTGTCTCTGTCTCTGTCTCTGTCTCTGTCTCTGTCTCTGTCTCTGTCTCTGTCTCTGTCTCTGTCTCTGTCTCTGTCTCTGTCTCTGTCTCAGCCCCGTATCTGTCTCTGTCTCTGTTTCTGTCTCTGTCGCTGTCTCTCGCTCTGTCTCTGTCTCCGTCTCTCTCCCTGGCTCTGTCTCTGCCTCTGTCTCCGCGTCTGTATCGGTCTCTGTCTCTGTCTCTGTCTCCGTCTCTGTCTCTGTCTCTGTCTCTGTCTCTGCCTCTGCCTCTGCCTCTGCCTCTGCCTCTGCCTCTGCCTCTGCCTCTGTCTCTGTCTCTGTCTCTGTCTCTGTCTCTGTCTCTGTCTCTGTCTCTGTCTCTGTCTCTGTCTCTGTCTCTGTCTCTGTCTCTGTCTCTGTCTCTGTCTCTGTCTCTGTCTCTGTCTCTGTCTCTGTCTCTGTCTCTGTCTCTGTCTCTGTCTCTGTCTCTGTCTCTGTTTCTGTCTCTGTCTCTGTTTCTGCCTCTGTCTCTGTCTGTGTCTCTGTCTCTGTCTGTGTCTCTGCCGCTGTCTCTCCCTCTGTCTCTGTCTCCGTCTCTGTCTCTCCCTCTGTCCCTGTCTCCGTCTCTGTCTCCGTATGCGTCTCTGTCTCTGTCTCTGTCTCTGTCTCTGTGTCTGTCTCCGTCTCTGTCTCTGTCTCTATCTCTGTCTCTGTCTCTGTCTCTGTCTGTGTCTCTGTCTCCGTCTGCGTCTCTGTCTCTGTCTCTGTCTCTGTCTCTGTCTCTGTCTCTGTCTCTGTCTCTGTCTCTGTCTCTGTCTCTGTCTCTGTCCCTGTCTCTGTCTCTGCCTCTGCCTCTGTCTCTGTCTCTGTCTCTGTCGCTGTCTCTCCCTCTGTCCCTGTATCCGTCTCTGTCCCTGGCTCTGTCTCTGTCTCTGTCTCTATCCCTGTCTCTGTCTCCGTCTCTGTCTCTGTCTCTGTCTGTGTCTCTGTCTCTGTCTCTGTCTCTGTCTCTGTCTCTGTCTCTGTCTCTGTCTCTGTCTCTGTCTCTGTCTCTGTCTCTGTCTCTGTCTCTGTCTCTGTCACTGTTTCTGTCCCTGTCTCTGTCTCTGTCTCTGTTTCTGTCTCTGTCTCTGTCTCTGTCTCTGTCTGTGTCTCTGTCTCTGTCTGTGTCTCTGCCGCTGTCACTCCCTCTGTCTCTGTCTCCGTCTCTGTCCCTGGCTCTGTCTCTGTCTCTGTCGCTGTCTCTCCCTCTGTCTCTGTCTCCGTCTCTGTCTCTGTGTCTATCTCTGCCTCTGACTCCGTCTGCGTCTCTGTCTCTGTCTCCGTCTCTGTCCCAGTCTCTGTCTCTGTCTCCGTCTCTGTCCCTGGCTCTGTCTCTGCCTCTGTCACCGTCTCTGCCTCTCTCTCGGTCTTTGTCTCTGTCTCTGTCTCTGTCTCTGTCTCTGTCTCTGTCTCTGTCTCTGTCTCTGTCTCTGTCTCTGTCTCCGTCTCTGTCTCTGTCTCTGTCTCTGTCTCCGTCTCTGTCTCTGTCTCTGTCTGTGTCTCTGTCTCTGTCCCTGTCTCTGTCTGTCTCTGTCTCTGTCTCTATCTCTGTCTCTGTCTCTGTCTCTGTCTCTGTTTCTGGTTCTGTCTCTGCCTCTGTCACCGTCTCTGTCTCTGTCTCTGTCTGTGTCTCTGCCTCTGTGTCGATCTTTGTCTCCGTTTCTGTCTCTGTCTCTGTATCGGTCTCTGTCTCTGTCTCTGTCTCTGTCTCTGTCTCTGTCTGTGTCTCTGTCTCCGTCTCTGTCACTGCCGCTGTCTCTGTCTCAGTCTCAGTCCCTGGCTCTGTCTGTGCCTCTGTCTCCGTCTCTGTCTCTGTCTCTGTCTCTGTCTCTGTCTCTGTCTCTGTCTCTGTCTCCGTCTCTGTCTCTGTCTGTGTCTCTGTCTCTGTCTCTGTCTCTGTTTCTGTCTCTGTCTCTATCTCTGCCTCCGACTCTGTCGCTGTCCCTGTATATGTCTCTGTCTCTGTCTCCGTCTGCGTCTCTGTCTCTGTCTCTGTGTCTGTCTCTGTCTCTGTCCCTGTCTCTGTCTCTGTCTCTGTCTCTGTCTCTGTCTCTGTCTCTGTCTGTGTCTCTGTCTCCGTCTGCGTCTCTGTCTCTGTCTCTGTCTCTGTCTCTGTCTCTGTCTCTGTCTCTGTCTCTGTCTCTGTCTCTGTCTCTGTCTCTGCCTCTGCCTCTGTCTCTGTCTCTGTCTCTGTCGCTGTCTCTCCCTCTGTCCCTGTATCCGTCTCTGTCCCTGGCTCTGTCTCTGCCTCTATCTCCGTCTCTGCCTCTGTCTCTGTCTCTGTCACTGTCTCTGTCTCTGTCGCTGTCTCTCCCTCTGTCCCTGTCTCCGTCTCTGTCTCTGTCTCTGTCTCCGTCTCTGTCTCTGTCTCTGTCTCTGTCTCCGTCTCTGTCTCTGTCTCTGTCTGTGTCTCTGTCTCTGTCCCTGTCTCTGTCTGTCTCTGTCTCTGTCTCTATCTCTGTCTCTGTCTCTGTCTCTGTCTCTGTTTCTGGTTCTGTCTCTGCCTCTGTCACCGTCTCTGTCTCTGTCTCTGTCTGTGTCTCTGCCTCTGTGTCGATCTTTGTCTCCGTCTCTGTCTCTGTCTCTGTATCGGTCTCTGTCTCCGTCTCTATCTCTGTCTCTGTCTCTGTCTCTGTCTCTGTCTCTGTCTCTGTCTCTGTCTCTGTCTGTGTCTCTGTCTCTGTCTGTGTCTCTGCCGCTGTCTCTCCCTCTGTCTCTGTCTCCGTCTCTGTCCCTGGCTCTGTCTCTGTCTCTGTCGCTGTCTCTCCCTCTGTCTCTGTCTCCGTCTCTGTCTCTGTGTCTATCTCTGCCTCTGACTCCGTCTGCGTCTCTGTCTCTGTCTCCGTCTCTGTCCCAGTCTCTGTCTCTGTCTCCGTCTCTGTCCCTGGCTCTGTCTCTGCCTCTGTCACCGTCTCTGCCTCTCTCTCGGTCATTGTCTCTGTCTCTGTCTCTGTCTCTGTCTCTGTCTCTGTCTCTGTCTCTGTCTCTGTCTCTGCCTCTGTCTCTGTCTCTGTCTCTGTCTCTGTCTCTGTCTCTGTCTCTGTCTCAGCCCCGTATCTGTCTCTGTCTCTGTTTCTGTCTCTGTCGCTGTCTCTCGCTCTGTCTCGGTCTCCGTCTCTCTCCCTGGCTCTGTCTCTGCCTCTGTCTCCGCGTCTGTATCGGTCTCTGTCTCTGTCTCTGTCTCCGTCTCTGTCTCTGTCTCTGTCTCTGTCTCTGCCTCTGCCTCTGCCTCTGCCTCTGCCTCTGCCTCTGTCTCTGTCTCTGTCTCTGTCTCTGTCTCTGTCTCTGTCGCTGTCCCTGTCCCTCTCCCTGACCCTGTCGCTGTCTCTGTCATTGTCTCTGTCTGTGCCACTGTCTCTGTATCATTTTCTGTCTCCGTCCTTGTCTCCGTCTTTGTTCCTCCCCCTCTGACACCGTCTTTGTCACCTGCCCCTCTGTCTCTGTCTGTGTCTCTGTCTCTGCCCCTGTCTCTGTCTCTGTCTCTGCCGCTGTCTCTCCCTCTGTCTCTGTCTCTGTCTCCGTCCCTGACTCTGTCTCTGTCTCCGTCTTTGTCTCCGTCCTTTTCTCCGTCTTTGTCTCCTGCCCCTCTGCCTCCGTCTTTGTCTCCGTCTTTGTCTCCGTTATTGTCTCCGTCTTTGTCTCCTGCCCCTCTGCCTCCGTCTTTGTCTCCTGCCCCGCTGTCTCTGCCTGTGTCTCTGTCTCTGACTCTGTCTCTGTCTCTGTCTCTGTTTCTGTCTCTGTCTCTATCTCTGCCTCCGACTCTGTCGCTGTCCCTGTATATGTCTCTGTCTCTGTCTCCGTCTGCGTCTCTGTCTCTGTCTCTGTCTCTGTGTCTGTCTCTGTCTCTGTCCCTGTCTCTGTCTCTGTCTCTGTCTCTGTCTCTGTCTCTGTCTGTGTCTCTGTCTCCGTCTGCGTCTCTGTCTCTGTCTCTGTGTCTGCCTCTGTCTCTGTCCCTGTCTCTGTCTCTGTCACTGTCTCTGTCTCTGTCTCTGTCTGTGTCTCTGTCTCCGTCTCTGACTCTGTTTCTGTCTCTATCTCCGTCCTTGTCTCTGTCTCTGTCTCTGTCTCCGTCTCTGTCTCTGTCTCTGTCTCTGTCTCTGTCTCTGTCTCTGCCTCTGCCTCTGTCTCTGTCTCTGTCTCTGTCTCTGTCTCTGTCTCTGTCTCTGTCTCTGTCTCTGTCTCTGTCTCTGTCTCTGTCTCTGTCTCTGTCTCTGTCTCTGTCTCTGTCTCTGTCTCTGTCTCTGTCTCTGTCTCTGTCTCTGTCTCTGTCTCTGTCTCTGTCTCTGTCTCTGTCTCTGTCTCTGTCTCTGTCTCTGTCTCTGTCTCTGTCTCTGTCTCTGTCTCTGTCTCTGTCTCTGTCTCTGTCTCTGTCTCTGTCTCTGTCTCTGTCTCTGTCTCTGTCTCTGTCTCTGTCTCCGTCTCTGTCTCCGTCTCCGTCTCTGTCTCTGTCTCTGTCTGTGTCTCTGTCTCTGCCCCTGTCTCTGTCTGTCTCTGTCTCTGTCTCTGTCTCTGTCTCTGTCTCTGTCTCTGTCTCTGTCTCTGTCTCTGTCTCTGTCTCTGTCTCTGTCTCTGTCTCTGTCTCTGTCTCCGTCCTTTTCTCCGTCTTTGTCCCCTGCCCCTCAGCCTCCGTCTTTGTCACCGTCTTTGTCTCCGTTCTTGTCTCCGTCTTTGTCTCCTGCCCCTCTGCCTCCGTCTTTGTCTCCTGCCCCGCTGTCTCTGCCTGTGTCTCTGTCTCTGTCTCTGTTTCTGTCTCTGTCTCTGTCTCTGTCTCTGTCTCTGTCTCTGTCGCTGTCTCTCCCTCTGTCCTTGTCTCTGTCTCTGTCTCTGTCTCTGTCTCTGTCTCTGTCTCTGTCTCTGTTTCTGTCTCCGTCTCTGTCTCTGTCTCTGTCTCTGTCTCCGTCTCTGTCTCTGTCTCTGTCCGTGTCTCTGTCTCTGCCCCTGTCTCTGTCTGTCTCTGTCTCTGTCTCTGTCTCTGTCTCTGTCTCTATCTCTGTCTCTGTTTCTGGTTCTGTCTCTGTCTCTGTCTCTGTCTCTGTCTCTGCATCTGTCTCTGCCTCTGTCTCTGTCTCTGTCTCTGTCTCTGTCTCTGTCTCTGCCTCTGTCTCTGACTCTGTCTCTGTCTC
Organism: Megachile willughbiella; assembly: GCA_945859595.2. Lineage (NCBI taxonomy): Eukaryota > Metazoa > Arthropoda > Insecta > Hymenoptera > Megachilidae > Megachile > Megachile willughbiella. The sequence continues at coordinate 923,783 of CAMAOD020000094.1, read as the reverse complement.
TGTCTCTGTCGCTCTCTCTCCCTCTGTCCCTGTCTCCGTCTCTGTCTCTGTGTCTATCTCTGCCTCTGACTCCGTCTGCGTCTCTGTCTCTGTCTCCGTCTCTGTCCCAGTCTCTGTCTCTGTCTCCGTCTCTGTCCCTGGCTCTGTCTCTGCCTCTGTCACCGTCTCTGTCTCTGTCTCGGCCTTTGTCTCGGTCTCCGTCCTTGTCTCTGTCTCTGTCTCTGTCTCCGTCTCTGTCTCTGTCTCTGTCTCTGTCTCTGTCTCTGTCTCTGCCTCTGCCTCTGTCTCTGTCTCTGTCTCTGTCTCTGTATATGTCTCCGCCTCTGTCTCCGTCTGCGTCTCTGTCTCTGTTTCTGTCTCCGTCTCTGTCTCTGTCTCTGTCTCTGTCTCCGTCTCTGTCTCTGTCTCTGTCTGTGTCTCTGTCTCTGCCCCTGTCTCTGTCTGTCTCTGTCTCTGTCTCTGTCTCTGTCTCTGTCTCTATCTCTGTCTCTGTTTCTGGTTCTGTCTCTGTCTCTGTCTCTGTCTCTGTCTCTGTCTCTGTCTCTGCATCTGTCTCTGCCTCTGTCTCTGTCTCTGTCTCTGTCTCTGTCGCTGTCCCTGTCCCTCTCCCTGACCCTGTCGCTGTCTCAGTCGCTGTCTCAGTCTCTGTCTCCGTCTCTATCTCTGTCCCTGTCTCTGTCTCTGTCTCTGTCTCTGTCATTGTCTCTGTCTGTGCCACTGTCTCTGTATCATTCTCTGTCTCCGTTCTTGTCTCCGTCTTTGTTCCTCCCCCTCTGACACCGTCTTTGTCACCTGCCCCTCTGTCTCTGTCTGTGTCTCTGTCTCTGCCTCTGTCTCTGTCTCTGTCTCTGCCTCTGTCTCTGTCTATGTCTCTGCCGCTGTCTCTCCCTCTGTCTCTGTCTCTGTCTCCGTCTCTGTCTCCGTCCTTTTCTCCGTCTTTGTCTCCTGCCCCTCAGCCTCCGTCTTTGTCACCGTTTTTGTCTCCGTTCTTGTCTCCGTCTTTGTCTCCTGCCCCTCTGCCTCCGTCTTTGTCTCCTGCCCCGCTGTCTCTGCCTGTGTCTCTGTCTCTGTCTCTGTTTCTGTCTCTGTCTCTGTCTCTGTCTCTGTCTATGTATCTGTCCCTGTCTGTGTCTCTGTCTCTGTCTCTGTCTCTGTCTCTGTCTCTGTCTCTGTCTCTGTCTCTGTCTCTGTCTCTGTCTCTGTCTCTGTCTCTGTCTCTGTCTCTGTCTCTGTCTCTGTCTCTGTCTCTGTCTCTGTCTCTGTCTCTGTCTCTGTCTCTGTCTCTGTCTCTGTCTACGCCTCTGTCTCTGTCTCAGCCCCGTATCTGTGTCTGTCTCTGTTTCTGTCTCTGTCTCTGTCTCTGTCTCTTCCTCTGTCTCCGTCTCTGTCTCTGTCTCGGTCTTTGTCTCCGTCTCTGTTTCTGTCTCTGTCTCTGTCTCTGCCCCGTGTCTGTCTCTGTCTCTGTTTCTGTCTCTGTCTCTGTCGCTGTCTCTCCCTCTGTCTATGTCTCCGTCTCTGTCCCTGGCTCTGTCTCTGCCTCTGCCAACGTCTCTGTCTCTGTCTCGGTCTTTGTCTCCGTCTCTGTCTCGGTCTTTGTCTCTGTCTCTGTCTCTGTCTCTGTCTCTTTCTCTGTCTCCGTCTCCGTCTGTGTCTCTGTCTCTGTCTCTGTCTCTGTCTCCGTCTCTGTCTCTGTGTCTGTCTCTGTCGCTGTCCCTGTCCCTCTCCCTGACCCTGTCGCTGTCTCAGTCGCTGTCTCAGTCTCTGTCTCTGTCTCTATCTCTGTCCCTGTCTCTGTCTCTGTCTCTGTCTCTGTCTCCGTCTTTGTCTCCGTCCTTTTCTCCGTCTTTGTCTCCTGCCCCTCTGCCTCCGTCTTTGTCTCCGTCTTTGTCTCCGTTATTGTCTCCGTCTTTGTCTCCTGCCCCTCTGCCTCCGTCTTTGTCTCCTGCCCCGCTGTCTCTGCCTGTGTCTCTGTCTCTGACTCTGTCTCTGTCTCTGTCTCTGTCTCTGCCTATGTATCTGTCCCTGTCTGTGTCTCTGTCTCTGTCTCTGTCTCTGTCTCTGTCTCTGTCTCTGTCTCTGTCTCTGTCTCTGTCTCTGTCTCTGTCTCTGTCTCTGTCTCTGTCTCTGTCTCTGTCTCTGTCTCTGTCTCTGTCTCTGTCTCTGTCTCTGTCTCTGTCTCTGTCTCTGTCTCTGTCTCTGTCTCTGTCTCTGTCTCTGTCTCTGTCTCTGTCTCTGTCTCTGTCTCTGTCTCAGTCTCTGTCTCTGTCTCTGTCTCTGTCTCTGTCTCTGTCTCTGTCTCTGTCTGTGTCTCTGTCTCTGCCCCTGTCTCTGTCTGTCTCTGTCTCTGTCTCTGTCTCTGTCTCTGTCTCTGTCTCTATCTCTGTCTCTGTTTCTGGTTCTGTCTCTGTCTCTGTCTCTGTCTCTGTCTCTGTCTCTGTCTCTGCATCTGTCTCTGCCTCTGTCTCTGTCTCTGTCTCTGTCTCTGTCTCTGTCTCTGTCTCTGTCTCTGTCTCTGTCTCTGTTTCTGTCTCTGTCTCTGTCTCTGTCTCTGTCTCTGTCTGTGTCTCTGTCTCTGTCTGTGTCTCTGCCGCTGTCTCTCCCTCTGTCACTGTCTCCGTCTCTGTCTCCGTATGCGTCTCTGTCTCTGTCTCTGTCTCTGTCTCTGTGTCTGTCTCCGTCTCTGTCTCTGTCTCTATCTCTGTCTCTGTCTCTGTCTCTGACTCTGTCTCTGTCTCTGTCTCTGTCGCTCTCTCTCCCTCTGTCCCTGTCTCCGTCTCTGTCTCTGTGTCTATCTCTGCATCTGACTCCGTCTGCGTCTCTGTCTCTGTCTCCGTCTCTGTCCCAGTCTCTGTCTCTGTCTCCGTCTCTGTCCCTGGCTCTGTCTCTGCCTCTGTCACCGTCTCTGTCTCTGTCTCGGCCTTTGTCTCTGTCTCTGTCTCTGTCTCTGTCTCTGTCTCTGTCTCTGACTCTGTCTCTGTCTCTGTCTCTGTCTCTGTTTCTGTCTCTGTCTCTATCTCTGCCTCTGACTCTGTCGCTGTCCCTGTATATGTCTCCGCCTCTGTCTCCGTCTGCGTCTCTGTCTCTGTTTCTGTCTCCGTCTCTGTCTCTGTCTCTGTCTCTGTCTCCGTCTCTGTCTCTGTCTCTGTCTGTGTCTCTGTCTCTGCCCCTGTCTCTGTCTGTCTCTGTCTCTGTCTCTGTCTCTGTCTCTGTCTCTGTCTCTATCTCTGTCTCTGTTTCTGGTTCTGTCTCTGTCTCTGTCTCTGTCTCTGTCTCTGTCTCTGTCTCTGCATCTGTCTCTGCCTCTGTCTCTGTCTCTGTCTCTGTCTCTGTCGCTGTCCCTGTCCCTCTCCCTGACCCTGTCGCTGTCTCAGTCGCTGTCTCAGTCTCTGTCTCTGTCTCTGTCTCTGTCTCTGTCTCTGTCTCTGTCTCTGTCTCTGTCTCTGTCTCTGTCTCTGTCTCTGTCTCTGTCTCTGTCTCTGTCTCTGTCTCTGTCTCTGTCTCTGTCTCTGTCTCTGTCTCTGTCTCTGTCTCTGTCTCTGTCTCTGTCTCAGTCTCTGTCTCTGTCTCTGTCTCTGTCTCTGTCTCTGTCTCTGTCTCTGTCTCTGTCTCTGTCTCTGTCTCTGCCTCTGTCTCTATCTCTGTCTCTGTTTCTGGTTCTGTCTCTGTCTCTGTCTCTGTCTCTGTCTCTGTCTCTGTCTCTGCATCTGTCTCTGCCTCTGTCTCTGTCTCTGTCTCTGTCTCTGTCGCTGTCCCTGTCCCTCTCCCTGACCCTGTCGCTGTCTCAGTCGCTGTCTCAGTCTCTGTCTCCGTCTCTATCTCTGTCCCTGTCTCTGTCTCTGTCTCTGTCATTGTCTCTGTCTGTGCCACTGTCTCTGTATCATTCTCTGTCTCCGTTCTTGTCTCCGTCTTTGTTCCTCCCCCTCTGACACCGTCTTTGTCACCTGCCCCTCTGTCTCTGTCTGTGTCTCTGTCTCTGCCTCTGTCTCTGTCTCTGTCTCTGTCTATGTCTCTGCCGCTGTCTCTCCCTCTGTCTCTGTCTCTGTCTCCGTCTCTGTCTCCGTCCTTTTCTCCGTCTTTGTCTCCTGCCCCTCAGCCTCCGTCTTTGTCACCGTCTTTGTCTCCGTTCTTGTCTCCGTCTTTGTCTCCTGCCCCTCTGCCTCCGTCGTTGTCTCCTGCCCCGCTGTCTCTGCCTGTGTCTCTGTCTCTGTCTCTGTTTCTGTCTCTGTCTCTGTCTCTGTCTCTGTCTATGTATCTGTCCCTGTCTGTGTCTCTGTCTCTGTCTCTGTCTCTGTCTCTGTCTCTGTCTCTGTCTCTGTCTCTGTCTCTGTCTCTGTCTCTGTCTCTGTCTCTGTCTCTGTCTCTGTCTCTGTCTCTGGCTCTGTCTCTGTCTCTGTCTCTGTCTCTGTCTCTGTCTCTGTCTCTGTCTCTGTCTCTGTCTCTGTCTCTGTCTCAGTCTCTGTCTCTGTCTCTGTCTCTGTCTCTGTCTCTGTCTCTGTCTCTGTCTCTGTCTCTGTCTCTGTCTCTGTCTCTGTCTCTGTCTCTGTCTCTGTCTCTGTCTCTGTCTCTGTCTCTGTCTCTGTCTCTGTCTCTGTCTCTGTCTCTGTCTCTGTCACTGTCTCTGTCTCTGTCTCTGTCTCTGTCTCTGTCTCTGTCTCTGTCTCTGTCTCTGTCTCTGTCTCTGTCTCTGTCTCAGTCTCTGTCTCTGTCTCTGTCTCTGTCTCTGTCTCTGTCTCTGTCTCTGTCTCTGTCTCTGTCTCTGTCTCTGTCTCTGTCTCTGTCTCTGTCTCTGCATCTGTCTCTGCCTCTGTCTCCGTCTCTGTCTCTGTCTCTGTCTCTGTCTCTGTCTCTGTTTCTGTCTCTGTCTCTGTCTCTGTCTCTGTCTCTGTCTGTGTCTCTATCTCTGTCTGTGTCTCTGCCGCTGTCTCTCCCTCTGTCTCTGTCTCCGTCTCTGTCTCTCCATCTGTCCCTGTCTCCGTCTCTGTCTCCGTATGCGTCTCTGTCTCTGTCTCTGTCTCTGTCTCTGTGTCTGTCTCCGTCTCTGTCTCTGTCTCTATCTCTGTCTCTGTCTCTGTCTCTGACTCTGTCTCTGTCTCTGTCTCTGTCGCTCTCTCTCCCTCTGTCCCTGTCTCCGTCTCTGTCTCTGTGTCTATCTCTGCCTCTGACTCCGTCTGCGTCTCTGTCTCTGTCTCCGTCTCTGTCCCAGTCTCTGTCTCTGTCTCCGTCTCTGTCCCTGGCTCTGTCTCTGCCTCTGTCACCGTCTCTGTCTCTGTCTCGGCCTTTGTCCCTGTCTCTGTCTCTGTCTCTGTCTCTGTCTCTGTCTCTGTCTCTGTCTCTGTCTCTGACTCTGTCTCTGTCTCTGTCTCTGTCTCTGTTTCTGTCTCCGTCTCTATCTCTGCCTCTGACTCTGTCGCTGTCCCTGTATATGTCTCCGCCTCTGTCTCCGTCTGCGTCTCTGTCTCTGTTTCTGTCTCCGTCTCTGTCTCTGTCTCTGTCTCTGTCTCCGTCTCTGTCTCTGTCTCTGTCTGTGTCTCTGTCTCTGCCCCTGTCTCTGTCTGTCTCTGTCTCTGTCTCTGTCTCTGTCTCTGTCTCTGTCTCTATCTATGTCTCTGTTTCTGGTTCTGTCTCTGTCTCTGTCTCTGTCTCTGTCTCTGTCTCTGTCTCTGCATCTGTCTCTGCCTCTGTCTCTGTCTCTGTCTCTGTCTCTGTCGCTGTCCCTGTCCCTCTCCCTGACCCTGTCGCTGTCTCAGTCGCTGTCTCAGTCTCTGTCTCTGTCTCTGTCTCTATCTCTGTCCCTGTCTCTGTCTCTGTCTCTGTCTCTGTCATTGTCTCTGTCTGTGCCACTGTCTCTGTATCATTCTCTGTCTCCGTTCTTGTCTCCGTCTTTGTTCCTCCCCCTCTGACACCGTCTTTGTCACCTGCCCCTCCGTCTCTGTCTGTGTCTCTGTCTCTGCCTCTGTCTCTGTCTCTGTCTCTGCCTCTGTCTCTGTCTCTGTCTCTGCCGCTGTCTCTCCCTCTGTCTCTGTCTCTGTCTCCGTCTCTGTCTCCGTCCTTTTCTCCGTCTTTGTCTCCTGCCCCTCAGCCTCCGTCTTTGTCACCGTCTTTGTCTCCGTTCTTGTCTCCGTCTTTGTCCCCTGCCCCTTTGCCTCCGTCTTTGTCTCCTGCCCCGCTGTCTCTGCCTGTGTCTCTGTCTCTGTCTCTGTCTCTGTCTCTGTCTCTGTCTCTGTCTCTATCTATGTCTCTGTTTCTGGTTCTGTCTCTGTCTCTGTCTCTGTCTCTGTCTCTGTCTCTGTCTCTGCATCTGTCTCTGCCTCTGTCTCTGTCTCTGTCTCTGTCTCTGTCGCTGTCCCTGTCCCTCTCCCTGACCCTGTCGCTGTCTCAGTCGCTGTCTCAGTCTCTGTCTCCGTCTCTATCTCTGTCCCTGTCTCTGTCTCTGTCTCTGTCTCTGTCATTGTCTCTGTCTGTGCCACTGTCTCTGTATCATTCTCTGTCTCCGTTCTTGTCTCCGTCTTTGTTCCTCCCCCTCTGACACCGTCTTTGTCACCTGCCCCTCTGTCTCTGTCTGTGTCTCTGTCTCTGCCTCTGTCTCTGTCTCTGTCTCTGCCTCTGTCTCTGTCTATGTCTCTGCCGCTGTCTCTCCCTCTGTCTCTGTCTCTGTCTCCGTCTCTGTCTCCGTCCTTTTCTCCGTCTTTGTCTCCTGCCCCTCAGCCTCCGTCTTTGTCACCGTTTTTGTCTCCGTTCTTGTCTCCGTCTTTGTCTCCTGCCCCTCTGCCTCCGTCTTTGTCTCCTGCCCCGCTGTCTCTGCCTGTGTCTCTGTCTCTGTCTCTGTTTCTGTCTCTGTCTCTGTCTCTGTCTCTGTCTATGTATCTGTCCCTGTCTGTGTCTCTGTCTCTGTCTCTGTCTCTGTCTCTGTCTCTGTCTCTGTCTCTGTCTCTGTCTCTGTCTCTGTCTCTGTCTCTGTCTCTGTCTCTGTCTCTGTCTCTGTCTCTGTCTCTGTCTCTGTCTCTGTCTCTGTCTCTGTCTCTGTCTCTGTCTCTGTCTCTGTCTACGCCTCTGTCTCTGTCTCAGCCCCGTATCTGTGTCTGTCTCTGTTTCTGTCTCTGTCTCTGTCTCTGTCTCTTCCTCTGTCTCCGTCTCTGTCTCTGTCTCGGTCTTTGTCTCCGTCTCTGTTTCTGTCTCTGTCTCTGTCTCTGCCCCGTGTCTGTCTCTGTCTCTGTTTCTGTCTCTGTCTCTGTCGCTGTCTCTCCCTCTGTCTATGTCTCCGTCTCTGTCCCTGGCTCTGTCTCTGCCTCTGCCAACGTCTCTGTCTCTGTCTCGGTCTTTGTCTCCGTCTCTGTCTCGGTCTTTGTCTCTGTCTCTGTCTCTGTCTCTGTCTCTTTCTCTGTCTCCGTCTCCGTCTGTGTCTCTGTCTCTGTCTCTGTCTCTGTCTCCGTCTCTGTCTCTGTGTCTGTCTCTGTCGCTGTCCCTGTCCCTCTCCCTGACCCTGTCGCTGTCTCAGTCGCTGTCTCAGTCTCTGTCTCTGTCTCTATCTCTGTCCCTGTCTCTGTCTCTGTCTCTGTCTCTGTCTCCGTCTTTGTCTCCGTCCTTTTCTCCGTCTTTGTCTCCTGCCCCTCTGCCTCCGTCTTTGTCTCCGTCTTTGTCTCCGTTATTGTCTCCGTCTTTGTCTCCTGCCCCTCTGCCTCCGTCTTTGTCTCCTGCCCCGCTGTCTCTGCCTGTGTCTCTGTCTCTGACTCTGTCTCTGTCTCTGTCTCTGTCTCTGCCTATGTATCTGTCCCTGTCTGTGTCTCTGTCTCTGTCTCTGTCTCTGTCTCTGTCTCTGTCTCTGTCTCTGTCTCTGTCTCTGTCTCTGTCTCTGTCTCTGTCTCTGTCTCTGTCTCTGTCTCTGTCTCTGTCTCTGTCTCTGTCTCTGTCTCTGTCTCTGTCTCTGTCTCTGTCTCTGTCTCTGTCTCTGTCTCTGTCTCTGTCTCTGTCTCTGTCTCTGTCTCTGTCTCTGTCTCTGTCTCAGTCTCTGTCTCTGTCTCTGTCTCTGTCTCTGTCTCTGTCTCTGTCTCTGTCTGTGTCTCTGTCTCTGCCCCTGTCTCTGTCTGTCTCTGTCTCTGTCTCTGTCTCTGTCTCTGTCTCTGTCTCTATCTCTGTCTCTGTTTCTGGTTCTGTCTCTGTCTCTGTCTCTGTCTCTGTCTCTGTCTCTGTCTCTGCATCTGTCTCTGCCTCTGTCTCTGTCTCTGTCTCTGTCTCTGTCTCTGTCTCTGTCTCTGTCTCTGTCTCTGTCTCTGTTTCTGTCTCTGTCTCTGTCTCTGTCTCTGTCTCTGTCTGTGTCTCTGTCTCTGTCTGTGTCTCTGCCGCTGTCTCTCCCTCTGTCACTGTCTCCGTCTCTGTCTCCGTATGCGTCTCTGTCTCTGTCTCTGTCTCTGTCTCTGTGTCTGTCTCCGTCTCTGTCTCTGTCTCTATCTCTGTCTCTGTCTCTGTCTCTGACTCTGTCTCTGTCTCTGTCTCTGTCGCTCTCTCTCCCTCTGTCCCTGTCTCCGTCTCTGTCTCTGTGTCTATCTCTGCATCTGACTCCGTCTGCGTCTCTGTCTCTGTCTCCGTCTCTGTCCCAGTCTCTGTCTCTGTCTCCGTCTCTGTCCCTGGCTCTGTCTCTGCCTCTGTCACCGTCTCTGTCTCTGTCTCGGCCTTTGTCTCTGTCTCTGTCTCTGTCTCTGTCTCTGTCTCTGTCTCTGACTCTGTCTCTGTCTCTGTCTCTGTCTCTGTTTCTGTCTCTGTCTCTATCTCTGCCTCTGACTCTGTCGCTGTCCCTGTATATGTCTCCGCCTCTGTCTCCGTCTGCGTCTCTGTCTCTGTTTCTGTCTCCGTCTCTGTCTCTGTCTCTGTCTCTGTCTCCGTCTCTGTCTCTGTCTCTGTCTGTGTCTCTGTCTCTGCCCCTGTCTCTGTCTGTCTCTGTCTCTGTCTCTGTCTCTGTCTCTGTCTCTGTCTCTATCTCTGTCTCTGTTTCTGGTTCTGTCTCTGTCTCTGTCTCTGTCTCTGTCTCTGTCTCTGTCTCTGCATCTGTCTCTGCCTCTGTCTCTGTCTCTGTCTCTGTCTCTGTCGCTGTCCCTGTCCCTCTCCCTGACCCTGTCGCTGTCTCAGTCGCTGTCTCAGTCTCTGTCTCTGTCTCTGTCTCTGTCTCTGTCTCTGTCTCTGTCTCTGTCTCTGTCTCTGTCTCTGTCTCTGTCTCTGTCTCTGTCTCTGTCTCTGTCTCTGTCTCTGTCTCTGTCTCTGTCTCTGTCTCTGTCTCTGTCTCTGTCTCTGTCTCTGTCTCTGTCTCAGTCTCTGTCTCTGTCTCTGTCTCTGTCTCTGTCTCTGTCTCTGTCTCTGTCTCTGTCTCTGTCTCTGTCTCTGCCTCTGTCTCTATCTCTGTCTCTGTTTCTGGTTCTGTCTCTGTCTCTGTCTCTGTCTCTGTCTCTGTCTCTGTCTCTGCATCTGTCTCTGCCTCTGTCTCTGTCTCTGTCTCTGTCTCTGTCGCTGTCCCTGTCCCTCTCCCTGACCCTGTCGCTGTCTCAGTCGCTGTCTCAGTCTCTGTCTCCGTCTCTATCTCTGTCCCTGTCTCTGTCTCTGTCTCTGTCATTGTCTCTGTCTGTGCCACTGTCTCTGTATCATTCTCTGTCTCCGTTCTTGTCTCCGTCTTTGTTCCTCCCCCTCTGACACCGTCTTTGTCACCTGCCCCTCTGTCTCTGTCTGTGTCTCTGTCTCTGCCTCTGTCTCTGTCTCTGTCTCTGTCTATGTCTCTGCCGCTGTCTCTCCCTCTGTCTCTGTCTCTGTCTCCGTCTCTGTCTCCGTCCTTTTCTCCGTCTTTGTCTCCTGCCCCTCAGCCTCCGTCTTTGTCACCGTCTTTGTCTCCGTTCTTGTCTCCGTCTTTGTCTCCTGCCCCTCTGCCTCCGTCGTTGTCTCCTGCCCCGCTGTCTCTGCCTGTGTCTCTGTCTCTGTCTCTGTTTCTGTCTCTGTCTCTGTCTCTGTCTCTGTCTATGTATCTGTCCCTGTCTGTGTCTCTGTCTCTGTCTCTGTCTCTGTCTCTGTCTCTGTCTCTGTCTCTGTCTCTGTCTCTGTCTCTGTCTCTGTCTCTGTCTCTGTCTCTGTCTCTGTCTCTGTCTCTGGCTCTGTCTCTGTCTCTGTCTCTGTCTCTGTCTCTGTCTCTGTCTCTGTCTCTGTCTCTGTCTCTGTCTCTGTCTCAGTCTCTGTCTCTGTCTCTGTCTCTGTCTCTGTCTCTGTCTCTGTCTCTGTCTCTGTCTCTGTCTCTGTCTCTGTCTCTGTCTCTGTCTCTGTCTCTGTCTCTGTCTCTGTCTCTGTCTCTGTCTCTGTCTCTGTCTCTGTCTCTGTCTCTGTCTCTGTCACTGTCTCTGTCTCTGTCTCTGTCTCTGTCTCTGTCTCTGTCTCTGTCTCTGTCTCTGTCTCTGTCTCTGTCTCTGTCTCAGTCTCTGTCTCTGTCTCTGTCTCTGTCTCTGTCTCTGTCTCTGTCTCTGTCTCTGTCTCTGTCTCTGTCTCTGTCTCTGTCTCTGTCTCTGTCTCTGCATCTGTCTCTGCCTCTGTCTCCGTCTCTGTCTCTGTCTCTGTCTCTGTCTCTGTCTCTGTTTCTGTCTCTGTCTCTGTCTCTGTCTCTGTCTCTGTCTGTGTCTCTATCTCTGTCTGTGTCTCTGCCGCTGTCTCTCCCTCTGTCTCTGTCTCCGTCTCTGTCTCTCCATCTGTCCCTGTCTCCGTCTCTGTCTCCGTATGCGTCTCTGTCTCTGTCTCTGTCTCTGTCTCTGTGTCTGTCTCCGTCTCTGTCTCTGTCTCTATCTCTGTCTCTGTCTCTGTCTCTGACTCTGTCTCTGTCTCTGTCTCTGTCGCTCTCTCTCCCTCTGTCCCTGTCTCCGTCTCTGTCTCTGTGTCTATCTCTGCCTCTGACTCCGTCTGCGTCTCTGTCTCTGTCTCCGTCTCTGTCCCAGTCTCTGTCTCTGTCTCCGTCTCTGTCCCTGGCTCTGTCTCTGCCTCTGTCACCGTCTCTGTCTCTGTCTCGGCCTTTGTCCCTGTCTCTGTCTCTGTCTCTGTCTCTGTCTCTGTCTCTGTCTCTGTCTCTGTCTCTGACTCTGTCTCTGTCTCTGTCTCTGTCTCTGTTTCTGTCTCCGTCTCTATCTCTGCCTCTGACTCTGTCGCTGTCCCTGTATATGTCTCCGCCTCTGTCTCCGTCTGCGTCTCTGTCTCTGTTTCTGTCTCCGTCTCTGTCTCTGTCTCTGTCTCTGTCTCCGTCTCTGTCTCTGTCTCTGTCTGTGTCTCTGTCTCTGCCCCTGTCTCTGTCTGTCTCTGTCTCTGTCTCTGTCTCTGTCTCTGTCTCTGTCTCTATCTATGTCTCTGTTTCTGGTTCTGTCTCTGTCTCTGTCTCTGTCTCTGTCTCTGTCTCTGTCTCTGCATCTGTCTCTGCCTCTGTCTCTGTCTCTGTCTCTGTCTCTGTCGCTGTCCCTGTCCCTCTCCCTGACCCTGTCGCTGTCTCAGTCGCTGTCTCAGTCTCTGTCTCTGTCTCTGTCTCTATCTCTGTCCCTGTCTCTGTCTCTGTCTCTGTCTCTGTCATTGTCTCTGTCTGTGCCACTGTCTCTGTATCATTCTCTGTCTCCGTTCTTGTCTCCGTCTTTGTTCCTCCCCCTCTGACACCGTCTTTGTCACCTGCCCCTCCGTCTCTGTCTGTGTCTCTGTCTCTGCCTCTGTCTCTGTCTCTGTCTCTGCCTCTGTCTCTGTCTCTGTCTCTGCCGCTGTCTCTCCCTCTGTCTCTGTCTCTGTCTCCGTCTCTGTCTCCGTCCTTTTCTCCGTCTTTGTCTCCTGCCCCTCAGCCTCCGTCTTTGTCACCGTCTTTGTCTCCGTTCTTGTCTCCGTCTTTGTCCCCTGCCCCTTTGCCTCCGTCTTTGTCTCCTGCCCCGCTGTCTCTGCCTGTGTCTCTGTCTCTGTCTCTGTCTCTGTCTCTGTCTCTGTCTCTGTCTATGTATCTGTCCCTGTCTGTGTCTCTGTCTCTGTCTCTGTCTCTGTCTCTGTCTCTGTCTCTGTCTCTGTCTCTGTCTCTGTCTCTGTCTCTGTCTCTGTCTCTGTCTCTGTCTCTGTCTCTGTCTCTGTCTCTGTCTCAGTCTCTGTCTCTGTCTCTGTCTCTGTCTCTGTCTCTGTCTCTGTCTCTGTCTCTGTCTCTGTCTCTGTCTCTGTCTCTGTCTCTGTCTCTGTCTCTGTCTCTGTCTCTGTCTCTGCCTCTGTCTCTGTCCCTGTCTCTGTCTCTGTCTCTGTCTCTGTCTCTGTCCCTGTCTGTGTCTCTGTCTCCGTCTCTGACTCTGTTTCTGTCTCTATCTCCGTCCTTGTCTCTGTCTCTGTCTCTGTCTCCGTCTCTGTCTCTGTCTCTGTCTCTGTCTCTGTCTCTGTCTCTGCCTCTGCCTCTGCCTCTGTCTCTGTCTCTGTCTCTGTCGCTGTCTCTCCCTCTGTCCCTGTATCCGTCTCTGTCCCTGGCTATGTCTCTGCCTCTATCTCCGTCTCTGTCTCTGTCTCTGTCTCTGTCTCTGTCTCTGTCGCTGTCTCTCCCTCTGTCCTTGTCTCTGTCTCTGTCTCTGTCTCTGTCTCTGTCTCTGTCTCTGTCTCTGTCTCTGTTTCTGTCTCCGTCTCTGTCTCTGTCTCTGTCTCTGTCTCCGTCTCTGTCTCTGTCTCTGTCTGTGTCTCTGTCTCTGCCCCTGTCTCTGTCTGTCTCTGTCTCTGTCTCTGTCTCTGTCTCTGTCTCTATCTCTGTCTCTGTTTCTGGTTCTGTCTCTGTCTCTGTCTCTGTCTCTGTCTCTGTCTCTGTCTCTGCATCTGTCTCTGCCTCTGTCTCTGTCTCTGTCTCTGTCTCTGTCTCTGTCTCTGCCTCTGTCTCTGACTCTGTCTCTGTCTCTGTCTCTGTCGCTCTCTCTCCCTCTGTCCCTGTCTCCGTCTCTGTCTCTGTGTCTATCTCTGCCTCTGACTCCGTCTGCGTCTCTGTCTCTGTCTCCGTCTCTGTCCCAGTCTCTGTCTCTGTCTCCGTCTCTGTCCCTGGCTCTGTCTCTGCCTCTGTCACCGTCTCTGTCTCTGTCTCGGCCTTTGTCTCTGTCTCTGTCTCTGTCTCTGTCTCTGTCTCTGTCTCTGACTCTGTCTCTGTCTCTGTCTCTGTTTCTGTCTCTGTCTCTATCTCTGCCTCTGACTCTGTCGCTGTCCCTGTATATGTCTCCGCCTCTGTCTCCGTCTGCGTCTCTGTCTCTGTTTCTGTCTCCGTCTCTGTCTCTGTCTCTGTCTCTGTCTCCGTCTCTGTCTCTGTCTCCGTCTGTGTCTCTGTCTCTGCCCCTGTCTCTGTCTGTCTCTGTCTCTGTCTCTGTCTCTGTCTCTGTCTCTATCTCTGTCTCTGTTTCTGGTTCTGTCTCTGTCTCTGTCTCTGTCTCTGTCTCTGTCTCTGTCTCTGCATCTGTCTCTGCCTCTGTCTCTGTCTCTGTCTCTGTCTCTGTCGCTGTCCCTGTCCCTCTCCCTGACCCTGTCGCTGTCTCAGTCGCTGTCTCAGTCTCTGTCTCTGTCTCTATCTCTGTCCCTGTCTCTGTCTCTGTCTCTGTCTCTGTCATTGTCTCTGTCTGTGCCACTGTCTCTGTATCATTCTCTGTCTCCGTTCTTGTCTCCGTCTTTGTTCCTCCCCCTCTGACACCGTCTTTGTCACCTGCCCCTCTGTCTCTGTCTGTGTCTCTGTCTCTGCCTCTGTCTCTGTCCCTGTCTCTGCCTCTGTCTCTGTCTCTGTCTCTGCCGCTGTCTCTCCCTCTGTCTCTGTCTCTGTCTCCGTCTCTGTCTCCGTCCTTTTCTCCGTCTTTGTCTCCTGCCCCTCAGCCTCCGTCTTTGTCACCGTCTTTGTCTCCGTTCTTGTCTCCGTCTTTGTCTCCTGCCCCTCTGCCTCCGTCTTTGTCTCCTGCCCCGCTGTCTCTGCCTGTGTCTCTGTCTCTGTCTCTGTCTCTGTCTCTGTCTCTGTCTCTGTCTCTGTCTCTGTCTCTGTCTCTGTCTCTGTCTCAGTCTCTGTCTCTGTCTCTGTCTCTGTCTCTGTCTCTGTCTCTGTCTCTGCCTCTGTCTCTGTCTCTGTCTCTGTCTCTGTCTCTGTCTCTGTCTCTGTCTCTGTCTCTGTCTCTGTCTCTGTCTCTGTCTCTTTCTCTGTCGCTGTCTCTGTCTCTGTCTCTGTCTCTGTCTCTGTCTCTGTCTCTGTCTCTGTCTCTGTCTCTGTCTCTGTCTCTGTCTCTGTCTCTGTCTCTGTCTCTGTCTCTGTCTCTGTCTCTGTCTCTGTCTCTGTCTCTGTCTCTGTCTCTGTCTCTGTCTCTGCCTCTGCCTCTGTCTCTGTCTCTGTCTCTGTCGCTGTCCCTGTCCCTCTCCCTGACCCTGTCGCTGTCTCTGTCATTGTCTCTGTCTGTGCGACTGTCTCTGTATCATTCTCTATCTCAGTCCTTGTCTCCGTCTTTGTTCCTCCCCCTCTGACACCGTCTTTGTCACCTGCCTCTCTGTCTCTGTCTGTGTCTCTGTCTCTGCCCCTGTCTCTGTCTCTGTCTCTGCCGCTGTCTCTCCCTCTGTCTCTGTCTCTGTCTCCGTCCCTGACTCTGTCTCTGTCTCCGTCTTTGTCTCCGTCCTTTTCTCCGTCTTTGTCTCCTGCCCCTCTGCCTCCGTCTTTGTCTCCGTCTTTGTCTCCGTTATTGTCTCCGTCTTTGTCTCCTGCCCCTCTGCCTCCGTCTTTGTCTCCTGCCCCGCTGTCTCTGCCTGTGTCTCTGTCTCTGACTCTGTCTCTGTCTCTGTCTCTGTTTCTGTCTCTGTCTCTATCTCTGCCTCCGACTCTGTCGCTGTCCCTGTATATGTCTCTGTCTCTGTCTCCGTCTGCGTCTCTGTCTCTGTCTCTGTGTCTGTCTCTGTCTCTGTCCCTGTCTCTGTCTCTGTCTCTGTCTCTGTCTCTGTCTCTGTCTGTGTCTCTGTCTCCGTCTGCGTCTCTGTCTCTGTCTCTGTGTCTGCCTCTGTCTCTGTCCCTGTCTCTGTCTCTGTCTCTGTCTCTGTCTCTGTCTCTGTCTGTGTCTCTGTCTCCGTCTCTGACTCTGTTTCTGTCTCTATCTCCGTCCTTGTCTCTGTCTCTGTCTCTGTCTCCGTCTCTGTCTCTGTCTCTGTCTCTGTCTCTGTCTCTGTCTCTGTCTCTGTCTCTGTCTCTGTCTCCGTCTCTGACTCTGTTTCTGTCTCTATCTCCGTCCTTTTCTCTGTCTCTGTCTCTGTCTCCGTCTCTGTCTCTGTCTCTGTCTCTGTCTCTGTCTCTGTCTCTGTCTCTGTCTCTGTCTCTGCCTCTGCCTCTGTCTCTGTCTCTGTCTCTGTCGCTGTCTCTCCCTCTGTCCCTGTATCCGTCTCTGTCCCTGGCTCTGTCTCTGCCTCTATCTCCGTCTCTGTCTCTGTCTCTGTCTCTGTCTCTGTCTCTGTCTCTGTCTCTGTCTCTGTCGCTGTCTCTCCCTCTGTCCTTGTCTCTGTCTCTGTCTCTGTCTCTGTCTCTGTCTCTGTCTCTGTCTGTGTCTCTGTCTCCGTCTCTGACTCTGTTTCTGTCTCTATCTCCGTCCTTGTCTCTGTCTCTGTCTCTGTCTCCGTCTCTGTCTCTGTCTCTGTCTCTGTCTCTGTCTCTGTCTCTGTCTCTGTCTCTGTCTCTGTCTCCGTCTCTGACTCTGTTTCTGTCTCTATCTCCGTCCTTTTCTCTGTCTCTGTCTCTGTCTCCGTCTCTGTCTCTGTCTCTGTCTCTGTCTCTGTCTCTGTCTCTGTCTCTGTCTCTGTCTCTGCCTCTGCCTCTGTCTCTGTCTCTGTCTCTGTCGCTGTCTCTCCCTCTGTCCCTGTATCCGTCTCTGTCCCTGGCTCTGTCTCTGCCTCTATCTCCGTCTCTGTCTCTGTCTCTGTCTCTGTCTCTGTCTCTGTCTCTGTCTCTGTCTCTGTCGCTGTCTCTCCCTCTGTCCTTGTCTCTGTCTCTGTCTCTGTCTCTGTCTCTGTCTCTGTCTCTGTCTCTGTCTCTGTCTCTGTCTCTGTCTCTGTCTCTGTCTCTGTCTCTGTCTCTGTCTCTGTCTCTATCTCTGTCTCTGTTTCTGGTTCTGTCTCTGTCTCTGTCTCTGTCTCTGTCTCTGTCTCTGTCTCTGTCTCTGTCTCTGTCTCTGTCTCTGTCTCTGTCTCTGTCTCTGTCTCTGTCTCTGTCTCTGTCTCTGTCTCTGTCTCTGTCTCTGTCTCTGTCTCTGTCTCTGTCTCTGTCTCTGTCTCTGTCTCTGTCTCTGTCTCTGTCTCTGTCTCTGTCTCTGTCCCTGTCTCTGTCTCTGTCTCTGTCTCTGTCTCTGTCTCTGTCTCTGTCTCTGTCTCTGTCTCTGTCTCTGTCTCCGTCTCCGTCTCCGTCTCTGTCTCTGTCTCTGTCTGTGTCTCTGTCTCTGCCCCTGTCTCTGTCTGTCTCTGTCTCTGTCTCTGTCTCTGTCTCTGTCTCTGTCTCTGTCTCTGTCTCTGTCTCTGTCGATGTCTCTGTCTCTGTCTCTGTCTCTGTCTCTGTCTACGCCTCTGTCTCTGTCTACGCCTCTGTCTCTGTCTCAGCCCCGTATCTGTCTCTGTCTCTGTTTCTGTCTCTGTCTCTGTCTCTGTCTCTTCCTCTGTCTCCGTCTCTGTCTCTGTCTCGGTCTTTGTCTCCGTCTCTGTTTCTGTCTCTGTCTCTGTCTCTGCCCCGTATCTGTCTCTGTCTCTGTTTCTGTCTCTGTCTCTGTCGCTGTCTCTCCCTCTGTCTCTGTCTCCGTCTCTGTCCCTGGCTCTGTCTCTGCCTCTGCCAACGTCTCTGTCTCTGTCTCGGTCTTTGTCTCCGTCCCTGTCTCGGTCTTTGTCTCTGTCTCTGTCTCTGTCTCTGTCTCTTTCTCTGTCTCCGTCTCCGTCTGTGTCTCTGTCTCTGTCTCTGTCTCTGTCTCCGTCTCTGTCTCTGTGTCTGTCTCTGTCGCTGTCCCTGTCCCTCTCCCTGACACTGTCGCTGTCTCAGTCGCTGTCTCAGTCTCTGTCTCTGTCTCTATCTCTGTCCCTGTCTCTGTCTCTGTCTCTGTCTCTGTCTCCGTCTTTGTCTCCGTCCTTTTCTCCGTCTTTGTCTCCTGCCCCTCTGCCTCCGTCTTTGTCTCCGTCTTTGTCTCCGTTATTGTCTCCGTCTTTGTCTCCTGCCCCTCTGCCTCCGTCTTTGTCTCCTGCCCCGCTGTCTCTGCCTGTGTCTCTGTCTCTGTCTCTGTCTCTGCCTATGTATCTGTCCCTGTCTGTGTCTCTGTCTCTGTCCCTGTCTGTGTCTCTGTCTCTGTCTCTGTCTCTGTCTCTGTCTCTGTCTCTGTCTCTGTCTCTGTCTCTGTCTCTGCCTCTGTCTCTGTCTCTGTCTCTGTCTCTGTCTCTGTCTCTGTCTCTGTCTCTGTCTCTGTCTCTGTCTCTGTCTCTGTCTCTGTCTCTGTCTCTGTCTCTGTCTCTGTCTCTGTCTCTGTCTCTGTCTCAGTCTCTGTCTCTGTCTCTGTCTCTGTCTCTGTCTCTGTCTCTGTCTCTGTCTCTGTCTCTGTCTCTGTCTCTGTCTCTGTCTCTGTCTCTGTCTCTGTCTCTGTCTCTGTCTCTGTCTCTGTCTCTGTCTCTGTCTCTGTCTCTGTCTCTGCCTCTGCCTCTGCCTCAGTCTCTGTCTCTGTCTCTGTCGCTGTCCCTGTCCCTCTCCCTGACCCTGTCGCTGTCTCAGTCGCTGTCTCAGTCTCTGTCTCTGTCTCTATCTCTGTCCCTGTCTCTGTCTCTGTCTCTGTCTCTGTCTCTGTCTCTGTCTCTGTCTCTGTCTCTGTCATTGTCTCTGTCTGTGCCACTGTCTCTGTATCATTCTCTGTCTCCGTCCTTGTCTCCGTCTTTGTTCCTCCCCCTCTGACACCGTCTTTGTCACCTGCCCCTCTGTTTCTGTCTGTGTCTCTGTCTCTGCCCCTGTCTCTGTCTCTGTCTCTGCCGCTGTCTCTCCCTCTGTCTCTGTCTCTGTCTCCGTCCCTGACTCTGTCTCTGTCTCCGTCTTTGTCTCCGTCCTTTTCTCCGTCTTTGTCTCCTGCCCCTCTGCCTCCGTCTTTGTCTCCGTCTTTGTCTCCGTTATTGTCTCCGTCTTTGTCTCCTGCCCCTCTGCCTCCGTCTTTGTCTCCTGCCCCGCTGTCTCTGCCTGTGTCTCTGTCTCTGACTCTGTCTCTGTCTCTGTCTCTGTTTCTGTCCCTGTCTCTATCTCTGCCTCCGACTCTGTCGCTGTCCCTGTATATGTCTCTGTCTCTGTCTCCGTCTGCGTCTCTGTCTCTGTCTCTGTGTCTGTCTCTGTCTCTGTCCCTGTCTCTGTCTCTGTCTCTGTCTCTGTCTCTGTCTGTGTCTCTGTCTCCGTCTGCGTCTCTGTCTCTGTCTCTGTGTCTGCCTCTGTCTCTGTCCCTGTCTCTGTCTCTGTCTCTGTCTCTGTCTCTGTCTCTGTCTGTGTCTCTGTCTCTGTCTCCGTCTCTGACTCTGTTTCTGTCTCTATCTCCGTCCTTGTCTCTGTCTCTGTCTCCGTCTCTGTCTCTGTCTCTGTCTCTGTCTCTGTCTCTGTCTCTGCCTCTGCCTCTGCCTCTGTCTCTGTCTCTGTCTCTGTCGCTGTCTCTCCCTCTGTCCCTGTATCCGTCTCTGTCCCTGGCTCTGTCTCTGCCTCTATCTCCGTCTCTGTCTCTGTCTCTGTCTCTGTCGCTGTCTCTCCCTCTGTCCTTGTCTCTGTCTCTGTCTCTGTCTCTGTCTCTGTCTCTGTCTCTGTCTCTGTCTCTGTCTCTGTCTCTGTCTCTGTCTCTGTCTCCGTCTCTGTCTCTGTCTCTGTCTCTGTTTCTGTTTCTGTCTCTGTCTCTTTCTCTGTCTCCGTCTCTGTCTCTGTCTCGGTCTTTGTCTCCGTCTCTGTTTCTGTCTCTGTCTCTGTCTCTGTCTCTGTCTCTGTCTCTGTCTCTGTCTCTGTCTCTGTCTCTGTCTCTGTCTCTGTCTCTGTCTCTGTCTCTGTCTCTGTCTCTGTCTACGCCTCTGTCTCTGTCTCAGCCCCGTATCTGTCTCTGTCTCTGTTTCTGTCTCTGTCTCTGTCTCTGTCTCTTCCTCTGTCTCCGTCTCTGTCTCTGTCTCGGTCTTTGTCTCCGTCTCTGTTTCTGTCTCTGTCTCTGTCTCTGCCCCGTATCTGTCTCTGTCTCTGTTTCTGTCTCTGTCTCTGTCGCTGTCTCTCCCTCTGTCTCTGTCTCCGTCTCTGTCCCTGGCTCTGTCTCTGCCTCTGCCAACGTCTCTGTCTCTGTCTCGGTCTTTGTCTCCGTCTCTGTCTCGGTCTTTGTCTCTGTCTCTGTCTCTGTCTCTGTCTCTTTCTCTGTCTCCGTCTCCGTCTGTGTCTCTGTCTCTGTCTCTGTCTCTGTCTCCGTCTCTGTCTCTGTGTCTGTCTCTGTCGCTGTCCCTGTCCCTCTCCCTGACCCTGTCGCTGTCTCAGTCGCTGTCTCAGTCTCTGTCTCTGTCTCTATCTCTGCCCCTGTCTCTGTCTCTGTCTCTGTCTCTGTCTCCGTCCGTGTCTCTGTCTCTGTCTCCGTCTTTGTCTCCGTCCTTTTCTCCGTCTTTGTCTCCTGCCCCTCTGCCTCCGTCTTTGTCTCCGTCTTTGTCTCCGTCTTTGTCTCCTGCCCCTCTGCCTCCGTCTTTGTCTCCTGCCCCGCTGTCTCTGCCTGTGTCTCTGTCTCTGTCTCTGTCTCTGTCTCTATCTCTGTCTCTGTCTCTGTCTCAGTCTGTGTCTCTGTCTCCGTCTCTGACTCTGTTTCTGTCCCTATCTCCGTCCTTGTCTCTGTCTCTGTCTCTGTCTCCGTCTCAGTCTCTGTCTCTGTCTCTGTCTCCGTCTCTGTCTCTGTATCTGTCTCTGTCTCTGTCTCTGCCTCTGCCTCTGTCTCTGTCTCTGTCTATGTCGCTGTCTCTCCCTCTGTCCCTGTATCCGTCTCTGTCCCTGGCTCTGTCTCTGCCTCTATCTCCGTCTCTGTCTCTGTCTCTGTCTCTGTCTCTGTCTCTGTCTCTGTCGCTGTCTCTCCCTCTGTCCCTGTCTCCGTCTCTTTCTCTGTGTCTATCTCTGCCTCTGACTCCGTCTGCGTCTCTGTCTGTGTCTCCGTCTCTGTCCCAGTCTCTGTCTCTGTCTCCGTCTGTGTCCCTGGCTCTGTCTCTGCCTCTGTCACCGTCTCTGTCTCTGTCTCGGCCTTTGTCTCTGTCTCTGTCTCTGTCTCTGTCTCTGTCTCTGTCTCTGTCTCTGTCTCTGACTCTGTCTCTGTCTCTGTCTCTGTTTCTGTCTCTGTCTCTATCTCTGCCTCTGACTCTGTCGCTGTCCCTGTATATGTCTCCGTCTCTGTCTCGGTCTGCGTCTCTGTCTCTGTCTCTGTCTCTGTTTCTGTCTCCGTTTCCGTCTCTGTCTCTGTCTCTGTCTCTGTCTCCGTCTCTGTCTCCGTCTCCGTCTCTGTCTCTGTCTCTGTCTGTGTCTCTGTCTCTGCCCCTGTCTCTGTCTGTCTCTGTCTCTGTCTCTGTCTCTGTCTCTGTCTCTGTCTCTGTCTCTGTCTCTGTCTCTGTCTCTGTCTCTGTCTCTGTCTCTGTCTCTGTCTCTGTCTCTGTCTCTGTCTACGCCTCTGTCTCTGTCTCAGCCCCGTATCTGTCTCTGTCTCTGTTTCTGTCTCTGTCTCTGTCTCTGTCTCTTTCTCTGTCTCCGTCTCTGTCTCTGTCTCGGTCTTTGTCTCCGTCTCTGTTTCTGTCTCTGTCTCTGTCTCTGCCCCGTATCTGTCTCTGTCTCTGTTTCTGTCTCTGTCTCTGTCGCTGTCTCTCCCTCTGTCTCTGTCTCCGTCTCTGTCCCTGGCTCTGTCTCCGCCTCTGCCAACGTCTCTGCCTCTGTCTCGGTCTTTGTCTCCGTCTCTGTCTCGGTCTTTGTCTCAGTCTCTGTCTCTGTCTGTGTCTCTTTCTCTGTCTCCGTCTCCGTCTGTGTCTCTGTCTCTGTCTCTGTCTCTGTCTCTGTCTCTGTCTCCGTCTCTGTCTCTGTCTCCGTCTCTGTCTCTGTCTCTGTCTCTGTCTACGCCTCTGTCTCTGCCTCTGTCTCTGTCTCTGTCTCTGTCTCTGTCTCTGTCTCAGCCCCGTATCTGTCTCTGTCTCTGTTTCTGTCTCTGTCGCTGTCTCTCCCTCTGTCTCTGTCTCCGTCTCTCTCCCTGGCTCTGTCTCTGCCTCTGTCTCCGCGTCTGTATCGGTCTCTGTCTCTGTCTCTATCTCTGTCTCTGTCTCTGTCTCCGTCTCCGTCTCTGTCTCTGTCTCTGTCTCTGTATTTGTCTCTGTCTCTGTCTCTGTCTCTGTCTCTGTCTCTGTCTCTGCCTCTGCCTCTGTCTCTGTCTCTGTCTCTGTCGCTGTCTCTCCCTCTGTCCCTGTCTCCGTCTCTTTCTCTGTGTCTATCTCTGCCTCTGACTCCGTCTGCGTCTCTGTCTGTGTCTCCGTCTCTGTCCCAGTCTCTGTCTCTGTCTCCGTTTCTGTCCCTGGCTCTGTCTCTGCCTCTGTCACCGTCTCTGTCTCTGTCTCGGCCTTTGTCTCTGTCTCTGTCTCTGTCTCTGTCTCTGTCTCTGTCTCTGTCTCTGACTCTGTCTCTGTCTCTGTCTCTGTTTCTGTCTCTGTCTCTATCTCTGCCTCTGACTCTGTCGCTGTCCCTGTCTCTGTCTCTGTCTCTGACTCTGTCTCTGTCTCTGTCTCTGTTTCTGTCTCTGTCTCTATCTCTGCCTCTGTCTCTGTCTCTGTCTCTGTCTCTGTCTCTGTCTCTGTCTCTGTCTCTGTCTCTGTTTCTGTCTCTGTCTCTGTCTCTGTCTACGCCTCTGTCTCTGTCTCAGCCCCGTATCTGTCTCTGTCTCTGTTTCTGTCTCTGTCTCTGTCTCTTTCTCTGTCTCCGTCTCTGTCTCTGTCTCGGTCTTTGTCTCCGTCTCTGTTTCTGTCTCTGTCTCTGTCTCTGCCCCGTATCTGTCTCTGTCCCTGTTTCTGTCTCTGTCTCTGTCGCTGTCTCTCCCTCTGTCTCTGTCTCCGTCTCTGTCCCTGGCTCTGTCTCTGCCTCTGCCAACGTCTCTGTCTCTGTCTCGGTCTTTGTCTCCGTCTCTGTCTCGGTCTTTGTCTCAGTCTCTGTCTCTGTCTCTGTCTCTTTCTCTGTCTCGGTCTCCGTCTGTGTCTCTGTCTCTGTCTCTGTCCCTGTCTCCGTCTCTGTCTCTGTCTCTGTCTCTGTCTGTGTCTCTGTCTCCGTCTCTGTCTCTGCCGCTGTCTCTGTCTCAGTCTCAGTCACTGGCTGTGTCTGTGCCTCTGTCTCCGTCTCTGTCTCTGTCTCTGCCTCGGTCTTTGTCTCCGTCTCTGTCTCTGTCTCTGTCTCTGTCTCTGTCACTCTCTCTGTCTCTGTCTCTGTCTCTGTCTCCGTCTCTGTCTCTGTCTCCGTCTCTGTCTCTGCTTCTGTCTCTGTCTACGCCTCTGTCTCTGCCTCTGTCTCTGTCTCTGTCTCTGTCTCTGTCTCAGCCCCGTATCTGTCTCTGTCTCTGTTTCTGTCTCTGTCGCTGTCTCTCCCTCTGTCTCTGTCTCCGTCTCTCTCCCTGGCTCTGTCTCTGCCTCTGTCTCCGCGTCTGTATCGGTCTCTGTCTCTGTCGCTATCTCTGTCTCTGTCTCTGTCTCCGTCTCCGTCTCTGTCTCTGTCTCTGTCTCTGTCTCTGTCTTAGTCTCTGTCTCTGTCTACGCCTCTGTCTCTGCCTCTGTCTCTGTCTCTGTCTCTGTCTCTGTCTCTGTCTCAGCCCCGTATCTGTCTCTGTCTCTGTTTCTGTCTCTGTCGCTGTCTCTCCCTCTGTCTCTGTCTCCGTCTCTCTCCCTGGCTCTGTCTCTGCCTCTGTCTCCGCGTCTGTATCGGTCTCTGTCTCTGTCTCTATCTCTGTCTCTGTCTCTGTCTCCGTCTCCGTCTCTGTCTCTGTCTCTGTCTCTGTATTTGTCTCTGTCTCTGACTCTGTCTCTGTCTCTGTCTCTGTCTCTGTCTCTGTCTCTGTCTCTGTCTCTGCCTCTGCCTCTGTCTCCGTCTCTCTCCCTGGCTCTGTCTCTGCCTCTGTCTCCGCGTCTGTATCGGTCTCTGTCTCTGTCTCTATCTCTGTCTCTGTCTCTGTCTCCGTCTCCGTCTCTGTCTCTGTCTCTGTCTCTGTATTTGTCTCTGTCTCTGACTCTGTCTCTGTCTCTGTCTCTGTCTCTGTCTCTGTCTCTGTCTCTGCCTCTGCCTCTGTCTCTGTCTCTGTCTCTGTCTCTGTCTCTCCCTCTGTCCCTGTCTCCGTCTCTTTCTCTGTGTCTATCTCTGCCTCTGACTCCGTCTGCGTCTCTGTCTGTGTCTCCGTCTCTGTCCCAGTCTCTGTCTCTGTCTCCGTCTCTGTCCCTGGCTCTGTCTCTGCCTCTGTCACCGTCTCTGTCTCTGTCTCGGCCTTTGTCTCTGTCTCTGTCTCTGTCTCTGTCTCTGCCTCTGTCTCTGTCTCCGTCTCTGTCTCTGTCTCTGTCTGTGTCTCTGTCTCTGCCCCTGTCTCTGTCTGTCTCTGTCTCTGTCTCTGTCTCTGTCTCTATCTCTGTCTCTGTTTCTGGTTCTGTCTCTGTCTCTGTCTCTGTCTCTGTCTCTGTCTCTGTCTCTGTCTCTGTCTCTGTCGCTGTCTCCGTCTCTGTCTCCGTCTCCGTCTCCGTCTCCGTCTCCGTCTCCGCCTCTGTCTCTGTCTCTGTCTCTGTCTCTGTCTCTGTCTCTGTCTCTGTCTCTGTCTCTGTCTCTGTCTCTGCCTCTGTCTCTGTCTCTGTCTCTGTCTCTGTCTCTGTCTCTGTCTCTGTCTCTGTCTCTGTCTCTGTCTCTGTCTCTGTCTCTGTCTCTGTCTCTGTCTCTGTCTCTGTCTCTGTCTCTGTCTCTGTCTCTGTCTCTGTCTCTGCCTCTGTCTCTGTCTCTGTCTCTGTCTCTGTCTCTGTCTCTGTCTCTGTCTCTGTCTCTGTTTCTGTCTCTGTCTCTGTCTCTGTCTCTGTCTCTGTCTCTGTCTCTGTCTCTGTCTCTGACTCTGTCTCTGTCTCTGTCTCTGTCTCTGTTTCTGCCTCTGTCTCTATCTCTGCCTCTGACTCTGTCGCTGTCCCTGTATATGTCTCCGTCTCTGCCTCCGTCTGCGTCCCTGTCTCTGTTTCTGTCTCTGTCTCTGCTTCTGTCTCCGTCTCTGTCTCTGTCTCTGTCTCTGTCTCCGTCTCTGTCTCTGTCTCTGTCTGTGTCTCTGTCTCTGCCTTTGTCTCTGTCTGTCTCTGTCTCTGTCTCTGTCTCCGTCTCTGTCTCTGTCTCTGTCTGTGTCTCTGTCTCTGCCCCTGTCTCTGTCTGTCTCTGTCTCTGTCTCTGTCTCTGTCTCTATCTCTGTCTCTGTTTCTGGTTCTGTCTCTGTCTCTGTCTCTGTCTCTGTCTCTGTCTCTGTCTCTGTCTCTGTCTCTGTCTCCGTCTCTGTCTCTGTCTCCGTCTCTGTCTCTGTCTCTGTCTGTGTCTCTGTCTCTGCCCCTGTCTCTGTCTGTCTCTGTCTCTGTCTCTGTCTTTGTCTCTGTCTCTGTCTCTGTCTCTGTCTCTGTCTCTGTCTCTGTCTCTGTCTCTGTCTCTGTCTCTATCTCTGTCTCTGTTTCTGGTTCTGTCTCTGTCTCTGTCTCTGTCTCTGTCTCTGTCTCTGTCTCTGTCTCTGTCTCTGTCTCTGTCTCTGTCTCTGTCTCTGTCTCTGTCTCTGTCTCTGTCACCGTCTCTGTCTCTGCCGCTGTCTCTGTCTCAGTCTCTGTCACTGGCTCTGTCTGTGCCTCTGTCTCCGTCTCTGTCTCTGTCTCTGTCTCGGTCTTTGTCTCGGTCTTTGTCTCCGTCTCTGTCTCTGCCTCTGTCTCTGTCTCTGTCTCTGTCTCCGTCTCTGTCTCTGTCTCCGTCTCTGTCTCTGTCTCTGTCTCTGTCTACGCCTCTGTCTCTGCCTCTGTTTCTGTCTCTGTCTCTGTCTCTGTCTCTGTCTCTGTCTCTGTCTCTGTCTCTGTCTCTGTCTCTGTCTCTGTCTCTGTCTCTGTCTCTGTCTCTGTCTCTGTCTCTGTCTCTGTCTCTGTCTCTGTCTCTGTCTCTGTCTCTGTCTCTGTCTCTGTCTCTGTCTCTGTCTCTGTCTGTGTCTCTGCCGCTGTCTCTCCCTCTGTCTCTCTCTCCGTCTCTGTCCCTGGCTCTGTCTCTGTCTCTGTCGCTGTGTCTCCCTCTGTCTCTGTCTCCGTCTCTGTCTCTGTCTCCGTCTCTGTCCCTGGCTCTGTCTCTGCCTCTGTCACCGTCTCTGTCTCTGTCTCGGCCTTTGTCTCTGTCTCTGTCTCTATCTCTGTCTCTGTCTCTGACTCTGTCTCTGTCTCCGTCTCTGTCTCTGTCTCTGTCTCTGTCTCTGCCTCTGCCTCTGTCTCTGTCTCTGTCTATGTCGCTGTCTCTCCCTCTGTCCCTGTATCCGTCTCTGTCCCTGGCTCTGTCTCTGCCTCTATCTCCGTCTCTGTCTCTGTCTCTGTCTCTGTCTCTGTCTCTGTCTCTGTCTCTGTCGCTGTCTCTCCCTCTGTCCCTGTCTCCGTCTCTTTCTCTGTGTCTATCTCTGCCTCTGACTCCGTCTGCGTCTCTGTCTGTGTCTCCGTCTCTGTCCCAGTCTCTGTCTCTGTCTCCGTCTCTGTCCCTGGCTCTGTCTCTGCCTCTGTCACCGTCTCTGTCTCTGTCTCGGCCTTTGTCTCTGTCTCTGTCTCTGTCTCTGTCTCTGTCTCTGTCTCTGTCTCTGACTCTGTCTCTGTCTCTGTCTCTGTCCCTGTCTCCGTCTCTGTCTCTGTGTCTATCTCTGCCTCTGACTCCGTCTGCGTCTCTGTCTGTGTCTCCGTCTCTGTCCCAGTCTCTGTCTCTGTCTCCGTCTCTGTCCCTGGCTCTGTCTCTGCCTCTGTCACCGTCTCTGTCTCTGTCTCGGCCTTTGTCTCTGTCTCTGTCTCTGTCTCTGTCTCTGTCTCTGTCTCTGTCTCTGTCTCTGACTCTGTCTCTGTCTTTGTCTCTGTTTCTGTCTCTGTCTCTATCTCTGCCTCTGTCTCTGTCTCTGTCTCTGTCTCTGTCTCTGTCTCTGTCTCTGTCTCTGTCTCTGTCTCTGTCTCTGTCTCTGTCTCTGTCTCTGTCTCTGTCTACGTCTCTGTCTCTGTCTCAGCCCCGTAACTGTCTCTGTCTCTGTTTCTGTCTCTGTATCTGTCTCTTTATCTGTCTCCGTCTCTGTCTCTGTCTCGGTCTTTGTCTCCGTCTCTGTTTCTGTCTCTGTCTCTGTCTCTGCCCCGTATCTGTCTCTGTCTCTGTTTCTGTCTCTGTCTCTGTCGCTGTCTCTCCCTCTGTCTCTGTCTCCGTCTCTGTCCCTGGCTCTGTCTCCGCCTCTGCCAACGTCTCTGTCTCTGTCTCGGTCTTTGTCTCCGTCTCTGTCTCGGTCTTTGTCTCAGTCTCTGTCTCTGTCTCTGTCTCTTTCTCTGTCTCCGTCTCCGTCTGTGTCTCTGTCTCTGTCTCTGTCTCTGTCTCCGTCTCTGTCTCTGTCTCTGTCTCTGCCTCTGATTCCGTCTGCGTCTCTGTCTCTGTCTCCGTTTCTGTCCCAGTCTCTGTCTCTGTCTCCGTCTCTGTCCCTGGCTCTGTCTCTGCCTCTGTCACCGTCTCTGTCTCTGTCTCGGCCTTTGTCTCTGTCTCTGTCTCTATCTCTGTCTCTGTCTCTGACTCTGTCTCTGTCTCTGTCTCTGTTTCTGTCTCTGTCTCTATCTCTGCCTCTGACTCTGTCGCTGTCCCTGTATATGTCTCCGTCTCTGTCTCCGTCTGCGTCTCTGTCTCTGTCTCTGTCTCTGTCTCTGTCTCTTTCTCTGTCTCTGTCTCTGTCTCTGTCTGTGTCTCTGTCTCCGTCTCTGACTCTGTTTCTGTCTCTATCTCCGTCCTTGTCCCAGTCTCTGTCTCTGTCTCCGTCTCTGTCCCTGGCTCTGTCTCTGCCTCTGTCACCGTCTCTGTCTCTGTCTCGGCCTTTGTCTCTGTCTCTGTCTCTGCCTCTGTCTCTGTCCCTGTCCCTGTCCCTGTCCCTGTCCCTGTCCCTGTCCCTGTCCCTGTCCCGGTCCCTGTCCCTCTCCCTGTCCCTGTCCCTGTCTCCGCGTCTGTATCGGTCTCTGCCTCTGTCTCTACCTCTGTCTCTGTCTCTGTCTCTGTATCTGTCTCTGTCTCTGTCTCTGCCTCTGTCTCCGTCTCCGTCTCCGTCTCCGTCTCCGTCTCCGTCTCCGTCTCTGTCTCTGTCTCTGTCTCTGTCTGTGTCTCTGCCGCTGTCTCTCCCTCTGTCTCTCTCTCCGTCTCTGTACCTGGCTCTGTCTCTGTCTCTGTCGCTGTGTCTCCCTCTGTCTCTGTCTCCGTCTCCGTCTCTGTGTCTATCTCTGCCTCTGATTCCGTCTGCGTCTCTGTCTCTGTCTCCGTCTCTGTCCCAGTCTCTGTCTCTCTCTCCGTCTCTGTCCCTGGCTCTGTCTCTGCCTCTGTCACCGTCTCTGTCTCTGTCTCTGTCTCTGTCTCTGTCTCTGTCTCTGTCTCTGTCTCTGTCTCTGTCTCTGTCTCTGTCTCTGTCTCTGTCTCTGTCTCTGTCTCTGTCTACGCCTCTGTCTCTGTCTCAGCCCCGTATCTGTCTCTGTCTCTGTTTCTGTCTCTGTCTCTGTCTCTGTCTCTGTCTTTATCTCTGTCTCTGTCTCTGTCTCTGTCTCTGTCTCTGTCTCTGTCTCTGTCTCTGTCTCTGTCTCTGTCTCTGTCTCTGTCTCTGTCTCTGTCTCTGTCTCTGTCTCTGTCTCTGTCTCTGTCTCTGTCTCTGTCTCTGTCTCTGTCTCTGTCTCTGTCTCTGTCTCTGTCTCTGTCTCTGTCTCTGTCTCTGTCTCTGTCTCTGTCTCTGTCTCTGTCTCTGTCTCTGTCTCTGTCTCTGTCTCTGTCTCTGTCTCTGTCTCTGTCTCTGTCTCTGTCTCTGTCTCTGTCTCTGTCTCTGTCTCTGTCTCTGTCTCTGTCTCTGTCTCTGTCTCTGTCTGTGTCTCTGTCTCCGTCTCTGTCTCTGCCGCTGTCTCTGTCTCAGTCTCAGTCACTGGCTCTCTCTGTGCCTCTGTCTCCGTCTCTGCCTCTGTCTCTGTCTCGGTCTATGTCTCCGTCTCTGTCTCTGTCTCTGTCTCTGTCTCTGTCTCTGTCTCTGTCTCTGTCTCTGTCTCTGTCTCTGTCTCTGTCTCCGTCTCTGTCTCTGTCCCCGTCTCTGTCTCTGTCTCTGTCTCGGTCTTTGTCTCCGTCTCTGTCTCTGTCTCTGTCTCTGTCTCTGTCTCTGTCTCTGTCTCTGTCTCTGTCTCTGTCTCCGTCTCTGTCTCTGTCTCTGTCTCTGTCTCCGTCTCTGTCTCTGTCCCCGTCTCTGTCTCTGTCTCTGTCTCTGTCTACGCCTCTGTCTCTGCCTCTGTCTCTGTCTCTGTCTCTGTCTCTGTTTCTGTCTCAGCCCCGTATCTGTCTCTGTCTCAGTTTCTGTCTCTGTCGCTGTCTCTCCCTCTGTCTCTGTCTCCGTCTCTCTCCCTGGCTCTGTCTCTGCCTCTGTCTCCGCGTCTGTATCGGTCTCTGCCTCTGTCTCTATCTCTGTCTCTGTCTCTGTCTCTGTCTCTGTCTCTGTCTCTGTCTCTGTCTCTGTCTCTGTCTCTGTCTCTGTCTCCGTCTCTGTCTCTGTCCCCGTATCTGTCTCTG
>CAMAOD020000094.1:885000-887500 GCA_945859595.2 Megachile willughbiella | reverse complement strand
CTCTGTCTCTGTGTCTGTCTCTGTCTCTGTCTCTGTCTCTGTCTCTGTCTCTGTCTCTGTCTCTGTCTCTGTCTCTGTCTCTGTCTCTGTCTCTGTCTCTGTCTCTGTCTACGCCTCTGTCTCTGTCTCAGCCCCGTATCTGTCTCTGTCTCTGTTTCTGTCTCTGTCTCTGTCTCTTTCTCTGTCTCCGTCTCTGTCTCTGTCTCGGTCTTTGTCTCCGTCTCTGTTTCTGTCTCTGTCCCTGTCTCTGCCCCGTATTTATCTCTGTCTCTGTTTCTGTCTCTGTCTCTGTCGCTGTCTCTCCCTCTGTCTCTGCCTCCGTCTCTGTCCCTGGCTCTGTCTCTGCCTCTGCCAACGTCTCTGTCTCTGTCTCGGTCTTTGTCTCCGTCTCTGTCTCGGTCTTTGTCTCAGTCTCTGTCTCTGTCTCTGTCTCTTTCTCTGTTTCCGTCTCCGTCTGTGTCTCTGTCTCTGTCTCTGTCTCTGTCTCTGTCTCTGTCTCTGTCTCTGTCTCTGTCTCTGTCTCTGTCTGTGTCTCTGTCTCCGTCTCTGTCTCTGCCGCTCTCTCTGTCTCAGTCTCAGTCACTGGCTCTCTCTGTGCCTCTGTCTCCGTCTCTGCCTCTGTCTCTGTCTCGGTCTTTGTCTCCGTCTCTGTCTCTGTCTCTGTCTCTGTCTCTGTCTCTGTCTCTGTCTCTGTCTCTGCCTCTGTCTCTGTCTCTGTCTCTGTCTCTGTTTCTGTCTCAGCCCCGTATCTGTCTCTGTCTCTGTTTCTGTCTCTGTCGCTGTCTCTCCCTCTGTCTCTGTCTCCGTCTCTCTCCCTGGCTCTGTTTCTGCCTCTGTCTCCGCGTCTGTATCGGTCTCTGCCTCTGTCTCTATCTCTGTCTCTGTCTCTGTCTCTGTCTCTGTCTCTGTCTCTGTCTCTGTCTCTGTCTCTGTCTCCGTCTCTGTCTCTGTCTCCGTCTCCGTCTCTGTCTCTGTCTCTGTCTCTGTCTCTGTCTACGCCTCTGTCTCTCGCTCTGTCTCTGTCTCTGTCTCTGTCTCTGTCTCTGTCTCTGTCTCTGTCTCTGTCTCTGTCTCTGTCTCTGTCTCTGTCTCTGTCTCTGTCTCTGTCTCTGTCTCTGTCTCTGTCTCTGTCTACGCCTCTGTCTCTGTCTCAGCCCCGTATCTGTCTCTGTCTCTGTTTCTGTCTCCGTCTCTGTCTCTGTCTCTGTCTCTGTCTCTGTCTCTGTCTCTGTCTCTGTCTCTGTCTCTGTCTCTGTCTCTGTCTCTGTCTCTGTCTCTGTCTCTGTCTCTGTCTCTGTCTCTGTCTCTGTCTCTGTCTCTGTCTCTGTCTCTGTCTCTGTCTCAGCCCCGTATCTGTCTCTGTCTCTGTTTCTGTCTCTGTCGCTGTCTCTGTCTCTGTCTCTGTCTCTGTCTCTGTCTCTGTCTCTGTCTCTGTCTCTGTCTCTGTCTCTGCCTCTGTCTCTGTCCCTGTCTCGGTCTTTGTCTCCGTCCCTGTCTCTGTCTCTGTCTCTGTCCCTGGCTCTGTCTCTGCCTCTGTCACCGTCTCTGTCTCTGTCTCGGCCTTTGTCTCTGTCTCTGTCTCTGCCTCTGTCTCTGTCTCTGACTCTGTCTCTGTCTCTG
Source organism: Megachile willughbiella (assembly GCA_945859595.2). Taxonomy (NCBI): domain Eukaryota; kingdom Metazoa; phylum Arthropoda; class Insecta; order Hymenoptera; family Megachilidae; genus Megachile; species Megachile willughbiella. Next base: position 885,880 of record CAMAOD020000094.1, on the reverse strand, counting down.
TCTCTGTCTCTGTTTCTGTCTCTGTCTCTATCTCTGCCTCCGACTCTGTCGCTGTCCCTGTATATGTCTCCGTGTCTGTCTCCGTCTGCGTCTCTGTCTCTGTCTCTGTCTCTGTGTCTGTCTCTGTCTCTGTCTCTGTCTCTGTCTCTGTCTCTGTCTCTGTCTCTGTCTCTGTCTCTGTCTCTGTCTCTGTCTCTGTCTCTGTCTACGCCTCTGTCTCTGTCTCAGCCCCGTATCTGTCTCTGTCTCTGTTTCTGTCTCTGTCTCTGTCTCTTTCTCTGTCTCCGTCTCTGTCTCTGTCTCGGTCTTTGTCTCCGTCTCTGTTTCTGTCTCTGTCCCTGTCTCTGCCCCGTATCTATCTCTGTCTCTGTTTCTGTCTCTGTCTCTGTCGCTGTCTCTCCCTCTGTCTCTGTCTCCGTCTCTGTCCCTGGCTCTGTCTCTGCCTCTGCCAACGTCTCTGTCTCTGTCTCGGTCTTTGTCTCCGTCTCTGTCTCGGTCTTTGTCTCAGTCTCTGTCTCTGTCTCTGTCTCTTTCTCTGCTTCCGTCTCCGTCTGTGTCTCTGTCTCTGTCTCTGTCTCTGTCTCTGTCTCTGTCTCTGTCTCTGTCTCTGTCTCTGTCTCTGTCTGTGTCTCTGTCTCCGTCTCTGTCTCTGCCGCTGTCTCTGTCTCAGTCTCAGTCACTGGCTCTGTCTGTGCCTCTGTCTCCGTCTCTGCCTCTGTCTCTGTCTCTGTCTCGGTCTTTGTCTCCGTCTCTGTCTCTGTCTCTGTCTCTGTCTCTGTCTCTGTCTCTGTCTCTGTCTCTGTCTCTGTCTCTGTCTCCGTCTCTGTCTCTGTCCCCGTCTCTGTCTCTGTCTCTGTCTCTGTCTACGCCTCTGTCTCTG
>CAMAOD020000094.1:870000-875000 GCA_945859595.2 Megachile willughbiella | reverse complement strand
CTCTGTCCCTGTCTCGGTCTTTGTCTCCGTCCCTGTCTCTGTCTCTGTCTCTGTCCCTGGCTCTGTCTCTGCCTCTGTCACCGTCTCTGTCGCTGTCCCTGTATATGTCTCCGTCTTTGTCTCCGTCTCCGTCTCTGTTTCTGTCTCTGTCTCTGTCTCTGCCCCGTATCTATCTCTGTCTCTGTTTCTGTCTCTGTCTCTGTCGCTGTCTCTCCCTCTGTCTCTGTCTCCGTCTCTGTCCCTGGCTCTGTCTCTGCCTCTGCCAACGTCTCTGTCTCTGTCTCGGTCTTTGTCTCCGTCTCTGTCTCTGTCTCTATCTCTGTCTCTGTCTCTGTCTCTGTCTCTGTCTCTCCCTCTGTCTCTGTCTCCGTCTCTCTCCCTGGCTCTGCCTCTGCCTCTGTCTCCGCGTCTGTATCGGTCTCTGCCTCTGTCTCTATCTCTGTCTCTGTCTCTGTCTACGCCTCTGTCTCTGCCTCTGTCTCTGTCTCTGTCTCTGTCTCTGTCTCTGTCTCTGTCTCTGTCTCTGTCTCTGTCTACGCCTCTGTCTCTGTCTCAGCCCCGTATCTGTCTCTGTCTCTGTTTCTGTCTCTGTCTCTGTCTCTGTCTCTGTCTCTGTCTCTGTCTCTGTCTCTGTCTCTGTCTCTGTCTCTGTCTCTGTCTCTGTCTCTGTCTCTGTCTCTGTCTCTGTCTCTGTCTCTGTCTCTGTCTCTGTCTCTGTCTCTGTCTCTGTCTCTGTCTCTGTCTCTGTCTCTGTCTCTGTCTCTGTCTCTGTCTCTGTCTGTGTCTCTGTCTCTGTCTCTGTCTCTGTCTCTGTCTCTGTCTCTTTCTCTGTCTCCGTCTCTGTCTCTGTTTCGGTCTTTGTCTCCGTCTCTGTTTCTGTCTCTGTCTCTGTCTCTGCCCCGTATCTGTCTCAGACTCAGTCACTGGCTCTGTCTGTGCCTCTGTCTCCGTCTCTGCCGCTGTCTCTGTCTCGGTCTTTGTCTCCGTCTCTGTCTCTGTCTCTGTCTCTGTCTCTGTCTCTGTCTCTGTCTCTGTCTCCGTCTCTGTTTCTGTCTCTGTCTCTGTCTCTGCCCCGTATCTATCTCTGTCTCTGTTTCTGTCTCTGTCTCTGTCGCTGTCTCTCCCTCTGTCTCTGTCTCCGTCTCTGTCCCTGGCTCTGTCTCTGCCTCTGCCAACGTCTCCGTCTCTGTCTCGGTCTTTGTCTCCGTCTCTGTCTCTGTCTCTGTCTCTGTCTCTGTCTCTGTCTCTGTCTCTGTCTCTGTCTCTGTCTCTGTCTCTGTCTCTGTCTGTGTCTCTGTCTCTGTCTCTGTCTCTGTCTCTGTCTCTGTCTCTGTCTCTGTCTCTGTCTCTGTCTCTGTCTCTGTCTCTGTCTCTGTCTCTGTCTCTGTCTCTGTCTCTGTCTCTGTCTCTGTCTCTGTCTCTGTCTCTGTGTCTGTCTCCGCGTCTGTATCGGTCTCTGTCTCTGTCTCTATCTCTGTCTCTGTCTCTGTCTCCGTCTCCATCTCTGTCTCTGTCTCCGTCTCTGTCTCTGTCTCTATCTCTGTCTCTGTCTCTGTCTCTGTCTCTGTCTCTGTCTCTGTCTCTGTCTCGGTCTTTGTCTCTGTCTCGGTCTTTGTCTCTGTCTCGGTCTCTGTCTCTGTCTCTGTCTCTGTCTCTGTCTATGTCTCTGTCTCTGTCTCTGTCTCTGTCTCTGTCTCTGTCTCTGTCTCTGTCTCTTTCTCTGTCTCCGTCTCTGTCTCTGTTTCGGTCTTTGTCTCCGTCTCTGTTTCTGTCTCTGTCTCTGTCTCTGCCCCGTATCTGTCTCAGACTCAGTCACTGGCTCTGTCTGTGCCTCTGTCTCCGTCTCTGCCGCTGTCTCTGTCTCGGTCTTTGTCTCCGTCTCTGTCTCTGTCTCTGTCTCTGTCTCTGTCTCTGTCTCTGTCTCTGTCTCTGTCTCTGTCTCCGTCTCTGTTTCTGTCTCTGTCTCTGTCTCTGCCCCGTATCTATCTCTGTCTCTGTTTCTGTCTCTGTCTCTGTCTCTGTCGCTGTCTCTCCCTCTGTCTCTGTCTCCGTCTCTGTCCCTGGCTCTGTCTCTGCCTCTGCCAACGTCTCTGTCTCTGTCTCGGTCTTTGTCTCCTTCTCTGTCTCTGTCTCTGTCTCTGTCTCTGTCTCTGTCTCTGTCTCTGTCTCTGTCTCTGTCTCTGTCTCTGTCTCTGTCTCGGTCTTTGTCTCTGTCTCGGTCTTTGTCTCTGTCTCGGTCTCTGTCTCTGTCTCTGTCTCTGTCTCTGTCTATGTCTCTGTCTCTGTCTCTGTCTCTGTCTCTGTCTCTATCTCTGTCTCTGTCTCTGTCTCTGTCTCTGTCTCTGTCTCTGTCTCTGTCTCTGTCTCTGTCTCTGTCTCTGTCTCTGTCTCTGTCTCTGTCTCTGTCTCTGTCTCTGTCTCTGTCTCTGTCTCTGTCTCTGTCTCTGTCTCTGTCTGTGCCTCTGTCTCCGTCTCTGCCGCTGTCTCTGTCTCGGTCTTTGTCTCCGTCTCTGTCTCTGTCTCTGTCTCTGTCTCTGTCTCTGTCTCTGTCTCTGTCTCTGTCTCCGTCTCTGTTTCTGTCTCTGTCTCTGTCTCTGCCCCGTATCTATCTCTGTCTCTGTTTCTGTCTCTGTCTCTGTCGCTGTCTCTCCCTCTGTCTCTGTCTCCGTCTCTGTCCCTGGCTCTGTCTCTGCCTCTGCCAACGTCTCTGTCTCTGTCTCGGTCTTTGTCTCCGTCTCTGTCTCTGTCTCTGTCTCTGTCTCTGTCTCTGTCTCTGTCTCTGTCTCTGTCTCTGTCTCTGTCTCTGTCTCTGTCTGTGTCTCTGTCTCTGTCTCTGTCTCTGTCTCTGTCTCTGTCTCTGTCTCTGTCTCTGTCTCTGTCTCTGTCTCTGTCTCTGTCTCTGTCTCTGTCTCTGTCTCTGTCTCTGTCTCTGTCTCTGTCTCTGTCTCTGTCTCTGTCTCTGTCTCTGTCTCTGTCTCTGTCTCTGTCTCTGTGTCTGTCTCCGCGTCTGTATCGGTCTCTGTCTCTGTCTCTATCTCTGTCTCTGTCTCTGTCTCCGTCTCCATCTCTGTCTCTGTCTCCGTCTCTGTCTCTGTCTCTATCTCTGTCTCTGTCTCTGTCTCTGTCTCTGTCTCTGTCTCTGTCTCTGTCTCGGTCTTTGTCTCTGTCTCGGTCTTTGTCTCTGTCTCGGTCTCTGTCTCTGTCTCTGTCTCTGTCTCTGTCTATGTCTCTGTCTCTGTCTCTGTCTCTGTCTCTGTCTCTATCTCTGTCTCTGTCTCTGTCTCTGTCTCTGTCTCTGTCTCGGTCTTTGTCTCTGTCTCGGTCTCTGTCTCTGTCTCTGTCTCTGTCTCTGTCTATGTCTCTGTCTCTGTCTCTGTCTCTGTCTCTGTCTCTATCTCTGCCTCTGTCTCTGTCTCTGTCTCTGTCTCTGTCTCGGTCTTTGTCTCTCTCTCGGTCTTTGTCTCTGTCTCGGTCTCCGTCTCCGTCTCTGTCTCTGTCTCTGTCTCTGTCTCTGTCTCTGTCTCTGTCTCTGTCTCTGTCTCTGCCCCGTATCTATCTCTGTCTCTGTTTCTGTCTCTGTCTCTGTCGCTGTCTCTCCCTCTGTCTCTGTCTCCGTCTCTGTCCCTGGCTCTGTCTTTGCCTCTGCCAACGTCTCTGTCTCTGTCTCGGTCTTTGTCTCCGTCTCTGTCTCGGTCTCTGTCTCTGTCTCTATCTCTGTCTCTGTCTCTGTCTCCGTCTCCGTCTCTGTCTCTGTCTCTCTCTCTGTCTCTGTCTCTGTCTCTGTCTCTGTCTCTGTCTCTGTCTCTGTCTCGGTCTTTGTCTCTGTCTCGGTCTCTGTCTCTGTCTCTGTCTCTGTCTCTGTCTCTGTCTCTGTCTCTGTCTCTGTCTCTGTCTCTGTCTCTGTCTCTGTCTCTGTCTCTGTCTCTGTCTCTGTCTCTGTCTCTGCCTCTGCCTCTGTCTCTGTCTCTGTCTCTGTCGCTGTCTCTCCCTCTGTCCCTGTATCCGTCTCTGTCCCTGGCTCTGTCTCTGCCTCTATCTCCGTCTCTGTCTCTGTCTCTGTCTCTGTCGCTGTCGCTGTCTCTCCCTCTGTCCCTGTCTCGGTCTTTGTCTCCGTCCCTGTCTCTGTCTCTGTCTCTGTCCCTGGCACTGTCTCTGCCTCTGTCACCGTCTCTGCCTCTGCCTCTGTCTCTGTCTCGGTCTTTGTCTCTGTCTCGGTCTCTGTCTCTGTCTATGTCTCTGTCTCTGTCTCTGTCTCTGTCTCTGTCTCTGTCTCTGTCTCTGTCTCTGTCTCTGTCTCTGTCTCTGTCTCTGTCTCTGTCTCTGTCTCTGTCTCTGTCTCTGTCTCTGTCTCTGTCTCTGTCTCTGTCTCTGTCTCTGTCTCTGTCTCTGTCTCTGTCTCTGTCTCTGTCTCTGTCTCTGTCTCTGTCTCTGTCTCTGTCTCTGTCTCTGTCTCTGTCTCTGTCTCTGTCTCTGTCTCTGTCTCTCTCCCTGGCTCTGTCTCTGTCTCTGTCTCTGTCTCTGTCTCTGTCTCTGTCTCTGTCTCTGTCTCTGTCTCTGTCTCTGTCTCTGTCTCTGTCTCTGTCTCTGTCTCTGTCTCTGTCTCTGTCTCTGTCTCTGTCTCTGTCTCTGTCTCTGTCTCTGTCTCTGTCTCTGTTTCTGTCTCTGTCGCTGTCTCTCCCTCTGTCTCTGTCTCCGTCTCTCTCCCTGGCTCTGTCTCTGTCTCTGTCTCTGTCTCTGTCTCTGTCTCTGTCTCTGTCTCTGTCTCTGTCTCTGTCTCTGTCTCTGTCTCTGTCTCTGTCTCTGTCTCTGTCTCTGTCTCTGTCTCTGTCTCTGTCTCTGTCTCTGTCTCTGTCTCTGTCTCTGCCTCTGCCTCTGTCTCTGTCTCTGTCTCTGTCGCTGTCTCTCCCTCTGTCCCTGTATCCGTCTCTGTCCCTGGCTCTGTCTCTGCCTCTATCTCCGTCTCTGTCTCTGTCTCTGTCTCTGTCTCTGTCGCTGTCTCT
>CAMAOD020000094.1:860000-865000 GCA_945859595.2 Megachile willughbiella | reverse complement strand
TCTGTGTCTCTGTCTCTGTCTCTGTTTCTGTCTCTGTCTCTGTCTCTGTCTCTGTCTCTGTCTCTGTCTCTGTCTCTGTCTCTGTCTCTGTCTCTGTCTCTGTCTCTGTCTCTGTCTCTGTCTCTGTCTCTGTCTCTGTCTCTGTCTCTGTCTCTGTCTCTGTGTCTGTCTCCGCGTCTGTATCGGTCTCTGTCTCTGTCTCTATCTCTGTCTCTGTCTCTGTCTCCGTCTCCATCTCTGTCTCTGTCTCCGTCTCTGTCTCTGTCTCTATCTCTGTCTCTGTCTCTGTCTCTGTCTCTGTCTCTGTCTCTGTCTCTGTCTCTGTCTCGGTCTTTGTCTCTGTCTCGGTCTTTGTCTCTGTCTCGGTCTCTGTCTCTGTCTCTGTCTCTGTCTCTGTCTATGTCTCTGTCTCTGTCTCTGTCTCTGTCTCTGTCTCTATCTCTGTCTCTGTCTCTGTCTCTGTCTCTGTCTCTGTCTCGGTCTTTGTCTCTGTCTCGGTCTCTGTCTCTGTCTCTGTCTCTGTCTCTGTCTATGTCTCTGTCTCTGTCTCTGTCACTGTCTCTGTCTCTATCTCTGCCTCTGTCTCTGTCTCTGTCTCTGTCTCTGTCTCGGTCTTTGTCTCTCTCTCGGTCTTTGTCTCTGTCTCGGTCTCCGTCTCCGTCTCTGTCTCTGTCTCTGTCTCTGTCTCTGTCTCTGTCTCTGTCTCTGTCTCTGTCTCTGTCTCTGTCTCTGTCTCTGTCTCTGTCTCTGTCTCTGTCTCTGTCTCTGTCTACGCCTCTGTCTCTGTCTCAGCCCCGTATCTGTCTCTGTCTCTGTTTCTGTCTCCGTCTCTGTCTCTGTCTCTGTCTCTGTCTCTGTCTCTGTCTCCGTCTCTGTCTCTGTCTCTGTCTCTGTCTCTGTCTCTGTCTCTGTCTCTGTCTCTGTCTCTGTCTCTGTCTCTGTCTCTGTCTCTGTCTCTGTCTCTGTCTCTGTCTCTGTCTCTGTCTCTGTCTCTGTCTCTGTCTCTGTCTCTGTCTCTGTCTCTGTCTCTGTCTCTGTCTCTGTCTCTGTCTCTGTCTCTGTCTCTGTCTCTGTCTCTGTCTCTGTCTCTGCCTCTGTCTCTGTCTCTGTCTCTGTCTCTGTCTACGCCTCTGTCTCTGTCTCAGCCCCGTATCTGTCTCTGTCTCTGTTTCTGTCTCTGTCTCTGTCTCTTTCTCTGTCTCCGTCTCTGTCTCTGTCTCGGTCTTTGTCTCCGTCTCTGTTTCTGTCTCTGTCTCTGTCTCTGTCTCTGCCCCGTATCTATCTCTGTCTCTGTTTCTGTCTCTGTCTCTGTCGCTGTCTCTCCCTCTGTCTCTGTCTCCGTCTCTGTCCCTGGCTCTGTCTTTGCCTCTGCCAACGTCTCTGTCTCTGTCTCGGTCTTTGTCTCCGTCTCTGTCTCGGTCTCTGTCTCTGTCTCTATCTCTGTCTCTGTCTCTGTCTCCGTCTCCGTCTCTGTCTCTGTCTCTCTCTCTGTCTCTGTCTCTGTCTCTGTCTCTGTCTCTGTCTCTGTCTCTGTCTCTGTCTCGGTCTTTGTCTCTGTCTCGGTCTCTGTCTCTGTCTCTGTCTCTGTCTCTGTCTCTGTCTCTGTCTCTGTCTCTGTCTGTGTCTCTGTCTCTGTCTCTGTCTCTGTCTCTGCCTCTGCCTCTGTCTCTGTCTCTGTCTCTGTCGCTGTCTCTCCCTCTGTCCCTGTATCCGTCTCTGTCCCTGGCTCTGTCTCTGCCTCTATCTCCGTCTCTGTCTCTGTCTCTGTCTCTGTCTCTGTCACTGTCTCTCCCTCTGTCCCTGTCTCGGTCTTTGTCTCCGTCCCTGTCTCTGTCTCTGTCTCTGTCCCTGGCACTGTCTCTGCCTCTGTCACCGTCTCTGTCTCTGCCTCTGTCTCTGTCTCGGTCTTTGTCTCTGTCTCGGTCTCTGTCTATGTCTCTGTCTCTGTCTCTGTCTCTGTCTCTGTCTCTGTCTCTGTCTCTGTCTCTGTCTCTGTCTCTGTCTCTGTCTCTGTCTCTGTCTCTGTCTCTGTCTCTGTCTCTGTCTCTGTCTCTGTCTCTGTCTCTGTCTCTGTCTCTGTCTCTGTCTCTGTCTCTGTCTCTGTCCCTGTCTCTGTCTCTGTCTCTGTCTCTGTCTCTGTCTCTGTCTCTGTCTCTGTCTCTGTCTCTGTCTCTGTCTCTGTCTCTGTCTCTGTCTCTGTCTCTGTCTCTGTCTCTGTCTCTGTCTCTGACTCTGTCTCTGTCTCTGTCTCTGTCTCTGTCTCCTTCTCTGTCTCCGTCTCTGTCTCTGTCTCGGTCTTTGTCTCCGTCTCTGATTCTGTCTCTGTCTCTGTCTCTGCCCCGTATCTGTCTCAGTCTCAGTCACTGGCTCTGTCTGTGCCTCTGTCTCCGTCTCTGCCTCTGTCTCTGTGTCGGTCTTTGTCTCCGTCTCTGTCTCTGTCTCTGTCTCTGTCTCTGTCTCTGTCTCTGTCTCTGTCTCTGTCTCTGTCTCTGTCTCTGTCTCTGTCTCTGTCTCCGTCTCTGTCTCTGTCCCCGTCTCTGTCTCTGTCTCTGTCTCTGTCTATTCCTCTGTCTCTGCCTCTGTCTCTGTCTCTGTCTCTGTCTCTGTCTCTGTCTCTGTCTCTGTCTCTGTCTCTGTCTCTGTCTCTGTCTCTGTCTCTGTCTCTGTCTCTGTCTCTGTCTCTGTCTCTGTCTCTGTCTCTGTCTCTGTCTCTGTCTCTGTCTCTGTCTCTGTCTCTGTCTCTTTCTCTGTCTCCGTCTCTGTCTCTGTTTCGGTCTTTGTCTCCGTCTCTGTTTCTGTCTCTGTCTCTGTCTCTGCCCCGTATCTGTCTCAGACTCAGTCACTGGCTCTGTCTGTGCCTCTGTCTCCGTCTCTGCCGCTGTCTCTGTCTCGGTCTTTGTCTCCGTCTCTGTCTCTGTCTCTGTCTCTGTCTCTGTCTCTGTCTCTGTCTCTGTCTCCGTCTCTGTTTCTGTCTCTGTCTCTGTCTCTGCCCCGTATCTATCTCTGTCTCTGTTTCTGTCTCTGTCTCTGTCGCTGTCTCTCCCTCTGTCTCTGTCTCCGTCTCTGTCCCTGGCTCTGTCTCTGCCTCTGCCAACGTCTCTGTCTCTGTCTCGGTCTTTGTCTCCGTCTCTGTCTCTGTCTCTGTCTCTGTCTCTGTCTCTGTCTCTGTCTCTGTCTCTGTCTCTGTCTCTGTCTCTGTCTCTGTCTCTGTCTGTGTCTCTGTCTCTGTCTCTGTCTCTGTCTCTGTCTCTGTCTCTGTCTCTGTCTCTGTCTCTGTCTCTGTCTCTGTCTCTGTCTCTGTCTCTGTCTCTGTCTCTGTCTCTATCTCTGTCTCTGTCTCTGTCTCCGTCTCCGTCTCTGTCTCTGTCTCTCTCTCTGTCTCTGTCTCTGTCTCTGTCTCTGTCTCTGTCTCTGTCTCTGTCTCGGTCTTTGTCTCTGTCTCGGTCTTTGTCTCTGTCTCGGTCTCTGTCTCTGTCTCTGTCTCTGTCTCTGTCTATGTCTCTGTCTCTGTCTCTGTCTCTGTCTCTGTCTCTATCTCTGTCTCTGTCTCTGTCTCTGTCTCTGTCTCTGTCTCGGTCTTTGTCTCTGTCTCGGTCTCTGTCTCTGTCTCTGTCTCTGTCTCTGTCTATGTCTCTGTCTCTGTCTCTGTCTCTGTCTCTGTCTCTATCTCTGCCTCTGTCTCTGTCTCTGTCTCTGTCTCTGTCTCGGTCTTTGTCTCTCTCTCGGTCTTTGTCTCTGTCTCGGTCTCCGTCTCCGTCTCTGTCTCTGTCTCTGTCTCTGTCTCTGTCTCTGTCTCTGTCTCTGTCTCTGTCTCTGCCCCGTATCTATCTCTGTCTCTGTTTCTGTCTCTGTCTCTGTCGCTGTCTCTCCCTCTGTCTCTGTCTCCGTCTCTGTCCCTGGCTCTGTCTTTGCCTCTGCCAACGTCTCTGTCTCTGTCTCGGTCTTTGTCTCCGTCTCTGTCTCGGTCTCTGTCTCTGTCTCTATCTCTGTCTCTGTCTCTGTCTCCGTCTCCGTCTCTGTCTCTGTCTCTCTCTCTGTCTCTGTCTCTGTCTCTGTCTCTGTCTCTGTCTCTGTCTCTGTCTCGGTCTTTGTCTCTGTCTCGGTCTCTGTCTCTGTCTCTGTCTCTGTCTCTGTCTCTGTCTCTGTCTCTGTCTCTGTCTCTGTCTCTGTCTCTGTCTCTGTCTCTGTCTCTGTCTCTGTCTCTGCCTCTGCCTCTGTCTCTGTCTCTGTCTCTGTCGCTGTCTCTCCCTCTGTCCCTGTATCCGTCTCTGTCCCTGGCTCTGTCTCTGCCTCTATCTCCGTCTCTGTCTCTGTCTCTGTCTCTGTCGCTGTCGCTGTCTCTCCCTCTGTCCCTGTCTCGGTCTTTGTCTCCGTCCCTGTCTCTGTCTCTGTCTCTGTCCCTGGCACTGTCTCTGCCTCTGTCACCGTCTCTGCCTCTGCCTCTGTCTCTGTCTCGGTCTTTGTCTCTGTCTCGGTCTCTGTCTCTGTCTATGTCTCTGTCTCTGTCTCTGTCTCTGTCTCTGTCTCTGTCTCTGTCTCTGTCTCTGTCTCTGTCTCTGTCTCTGTCTCTGTCTCTGTCTCTGTCTCTGTCTCTGTCTCTGTCTCTGTCTCTGTCTCTGTCTCTGTCTCTGTCTCTGTCTCTGTCTCTGTCTCTGTCTCTGTCTCTGTCTCTGTCTCTGTCTCTGTCTCTGTCTCTGTCTCTGTCTCTGTCTCTGTCTCTGTCTCTCTCCCTGGCTCTGTCTCTGTCTCTGTCTCTGTCTCTGTCTCTGTCTCTGTCTCTGTCTCTGTCTCTGTCTCTGTCTCTGTCTCTGTCTCTGTCTCTGTCTCTGTCTCTGTCTCTGTCTCTGTCTCTGTCTCTGTCTCTGTCTCTGTCTCTGTCTCTGTCTCTGTCTCTGTCTCTGTCTCTGTCTCTGTTTCTGTCTCTGTCGCTGTCTCTCCCTCTGTCTCTGTCTCCGTCTCTCTCCCTGGCTCTGTCTCTGTCTCTGTCTCTGTCTCTGTCT
>CAMAOD020000094.1:842500-850000 GCA_945859595.2 Megachile willughbiella | reverse complement strand
GTCTCTGTCTCTGTCTCCGTCTCCGTCTCTGTCTCTGTCTCTCTCTCTGTCTCTGTCTCTGTCTCTGTCTCTGTCTCTGTCTCTGTCTCGGTCTTTGTCTCTGTCTCTGTCTCTGTCTCTGTCTCTGTCTCTGTCTCTGTCTCTGTCTCTGTCTCTGTCTCTGTCTCTGTCTCTGTCTCTGTCTCTGTCTCTGTCTCTGTCTCTGTCTCTGTCTCTGTCTCTGTCTCTGTCTCTGTCTCTGTCTCTGTCTCTGTCTCTGTCTCTGTCTCTGTCTCTGTCTCTGTCTCTGTCTCTGTCTCTGTCTCTGTCTCTGTCTCTGTCTCTGTCTCTGTCTCTGTCTCTGTCTCTGTCTCTGTCTCTGTCTCTGTCTCTGTCTCTGTCTCTGTCTCTGTCTCTCCCTCTGTCTCTGTCTCCGTCTCTCTCCCTGGCTCTGTCTCTGCCTCTGTCTCCGCGTCTGTATCGGTCTCTGCCTCTGTCTCTATCTCTGTCTCTGTCTCTGTCTACGCCTCTGTCTCTGCCTCTGTCTCTGTCTCTGTCTCTGTCTCTGTCTCTGTCTCTGTCTCTGTCTACGCCTCTGTCTCTGTCTCAGCCCCGTATCTGTCTCTGTCTCTGTTTCTGTCTCCGTCTCTGTCTCTGTCTCTGTCTCTGTCTCTGTCTCTGTCTCTGTCTCTGTCTCTGTCTCTGTCTCTGTCTCTGTCTCTGTCTCTGTCTCTGTCTCTGTCTCTGTCTCTGTCTCTGTCTCTGTCTCTGTCTCTGTCTCTGTCTCTGTCTCTGTCTCTGTCTCTGTCTCTGTCTCTGTCTCTGTCTCTGTCTCTGTCTCTGCCTCTGTCTCTGTCTCTGTCTCTGTCTCTGTCTACGCCTCTGTCTCTGTCTCAGCCCCGTATCTGTCTCTGTCTCTGTTTCTGTCTCTGTCTCTGTCTCTTTCTCTGTCTCCGTCTCTGTCTCTGTCTCGGTCTTTGTCTCCGTCTCTGTTTCTGTCTCTGTCTCTGTCTCTGCCCCGTATCTATCTCTGTCTCTGTTTCTGTCTCTGTCTCTGTCGCTGTCTCTCCCTCTGTCTCTGTCTCCGTCTCTGTCCCTGGCTCTGTCTTTGCCTCTGCCAACGTCTCTGTCTCTGTCTCGGTCTTTGTCTCCGTCTCTGTCTCGGTCTCTGTCTCTGTCTCTATCTCTGTCTCTGTCTCTGTCTCCGTCTCCGTCTCTGTCTCTGTCTCTCTCTCTGTCTCTGTCTCTGTCTCTGTCTCTGTCTCTGTCTCTGTCTCTGTCTCTGTCTCGGTCTTTGTCTCTGTCTCGGTCTCTGCCTCTGTCTCTGTCTCTGTCTCTGTCTCTGTCTCTGTCTCTGTCTCTGTCTCTGTCTCTGTCTCTGTCTCTGTCTCTGTCTCTGTCTCTGTCTCTGTCTCTGTCTCTGCCTCTGCCTCTGTCTCTGTCTCTGTCTCTGTCGCTGTCTCTCCCTCTGTCCCTGTATCCGTCTCTGTCCCTGGCTCTGTCTCTGCCTCTATCTCCGTCTCTGTCTCTGTCTCTGTCTCTGTCTCTGTCTCTGTCGCTGTCTCTCCCTCTGTCCCTGTCTCGGTCTTTGTCTCCGTCCCTGTCTCTGTCTCTGTCTCTGTCCCTGGCACTGTCTCTGCCTCTGTCACCGTCTCTGTCTCTGCCTCTGTCTCTGTCTCGGTCTTTGTCTCTGTCTCGGTCTCTGTCTCTGTCTATGTCTCTGTCTCTGTCTCTGTCTCTGTCTCTGTCTCTGTCTCTGTCTCTGTCTCTGTCTCTGTCTCTGTCTCTGTCTCTGTCTCTGTCTCTGTCTCTGTCTCTGTCTCTGTCTCTGTCTCTGTCTCTGTCTCTGTCTCTGTCTCTGTCTCTGTCTCTGTCTCTGTCTCTGTCTCTGTCTCTGTCTCTGTCTCTGTCTCTGTCTCCTTCTCTGTCTCCGTCTCTGTCTCTGTCTCGGTCTTTGTCTCCGTCTCTGATTCTGTCTCTGTCTTTGTCTCTGCCCCGTATCTGTCTCAGTCTCAGTCACTGGCTCTGTCTGTGCCTCTGTCTCCGTCTCTGCCTCTGTCTCTGTGTCGGTCTTTGTCTCCGTCTCTGTCTCTGTCTCTGTCTCTGTCTCTGTCTCTGTCTCTGCCTCTGTCTCTGTCTCTGTCTCTGTCTCTGTCTCTGTCTCCGTCTCTGTCTCTGTCCCCGTCTCTGTCTCTGTCTCTGTCTCTGTCTATTCCTCTGTCTCTGCCTCTGTCTCTGTCTCTGTCTCTGTCTCTGTCTCTGTCTCAGCCCCGTATCTGTCTCTGTCTCTGTTTCTGTCTCTGTCGCTGTCTCTCCCTCTGTCTCTGTCTCCGTCTCTCTCCCTGGCTCTGTCTCTGCCTCTGTCTCCGCGTCTGTATCGGTCTCTGTCTCTGTCTCTATCTCTGTCTCTGTCTCTGTCTCCGTCTCCGTCTCTGTCTCTGTCTCTCTCTCTGTCTCTGTCTCTGTCTCTGTCTCTGTCTCTGTCTCTGTCTCGGTCTTTGTCTCTGTCTCTGTCTCTGTCTCTGTCTCTGTCTCTGTCTCTGTCTCTGTCCCTGTCTCTGTCTCTGTCTCTGTCTCTGTCTCTGTCTCTGTCTCTGTCTCTGTCTCTGTCTCTGTCTCTGTCTCTGTCTCTGTCTCTGTCTCTGTCTCTGTCTCTGTCTCTGTCTCTGTCTCTGTCTCTGTCTCTGTCTCTGTCTCTGTCTCTGTCTCTGTCTCTGTCTCTGTCTCTGTCTCTGTCTCTGTCTCTGTCTCTCCCTCTGTCTCTGTCTCCGTCTCTCTCCCTGGCTCTGTCTCTGCCTCTGTCTCCGCGTCTGTATCGGTCTCTGCCTCTGTCTCTATCTCTGTCTCTGTCTCTGTCTACGCCTCTGTCTCTGCCTCTGTCTCTGTCTCTGTCTCTGTCTCTGTCTCTGTCTCTGTCTCTGTCTCTGTCTCTGTCTCTGTCTACGCCTCTGTCTCTGTCTCAGCCCCGTATCTGTCTCTGTCTCTGTTTCTGTCTCTGTCTCTGTCTCTGTCTCTGTCTCTGTCTCTGTCTCTGTCTCTGTCTCTGTCTCTGTCTCTGTCTCTGTCTCTCTCTCTGTCTCTGTCTCTGTCTCTGTCTCTGTCTCTGTCTCTGTCTCTGTCTCTGTCTCTGTCTCTGTCTCTGTCTCTGTCTCTGTCTCTGTCTCTGTCTCTGTCTCTGTCTCTGTCTCTGTCTCTGTCTCTGTCTCTGTCTCTGTCTCTGTCTCTGTCTCTGTCTCTGTCTCTGTCTCTGTCTCTGTCTCTGTCTCTGTCTCTGTCTCTGTCTCTGTCTCTGTCTCTGTCTCTGTCTCTGTCTCTGTCTCTGTCTCTGTCTCTGTCTCTGTCTCTGTCTCCTTCTCTGTCTCCGTCTCTGTCTCTGTCTCGGTCTTTGTCTCCGTCTCTGATTCTGTCTCTGTCTCTGTCTCTGCCCCGTATCTGTCTCAGTCTCAGTCACTGGCTCTGTCTGTGCCTCTGTCTCCGTCTCTGCCTCTGTCTCTGTGTCGGTCTTTGTCTCTGTCTCTGTCTCCGCGTCTGTATCGGTCTCTGTCTCTGTCTCTATCTCTGTCTCTGTCTCTGTCTCCGTCTCCGTCTCTGTCTCTGTCTCCGTCTCTGTCTCTGTCTCTGTCTCTGTCTCTGTCTCTGTCTCTGTCTCTGTCTCTGTCTACGCCTCTGTCTCTGTCTCTGTCTCTGTCTCTGTCTCTGTCTCGGTCTTTGTCTCTGTCTCGGTCTTTGTCTCTGTCTCGGTCTCCGTCTCCGTCTCTGTCTCTGTCTCTGTCTCTGTCTCTGTCTCTGTCTCTGTCTCTGTCTCTGTCTCTGTCTCTGTCTCTGTCTCTGTCTCTGTCTCTGTCTCTGTCTCTGTCTCTGTCTCTGTCTCTGTCTACGCCTCTGTCTCTGTCTCTGTCTCTGTCTCTGTCTCTGTCTCTGTCTCTGTCTCCGTCTCTGTCTCTGTCCCCGTCTCTGTCTCTGTCTCTGTCTCTGTCTATTCCTCTGTCTCTGCCTCTGTCTCTGTCTCTGTCTCTGTCTCTGTCTCTGTCTCAGCCCCGTATCTGTCTCTGTCTCTGTTTCTGTCTCTGTCGCTGTCCCTCCCTCTGTCTCTGTCTCCGTCTCTCGCCCTGGCTCTGTCTCTGCCTCTGTCTCCGCGTCTGTATCGGTCTCTGTCTCTGTCTCTGTCTCCGTCTCCGTCTCTGTCTCCGTCTTCGTCTCTGTCTCTGTCTCTCTCTCTGTCTCTGTCTCTGTCTCTGTCTCGGTCTTTGTCTCTGTCTCTGTCTCTGTCTCTGTCTCTGTCTCTGTCTCTGTCTCTGTCTCTGTCTCTGTCTCTGTCTCTGTCTCTGTCTCTGTCTCTGTCTCTGTCTCTGTCTCTGTCTCTGTCTCTGTCTCTGTCTCTGTCTCTGTCTCTGTCTCTGTCTCTGTCTCTGTCTCTGTCTCTGTCTCTGTCTCTGTCTCTGTCTCTGTCTCTGTCTCTGTCTCTGTCTCTGCCTCTGTCTCTGCCTCTGTCTCTGTCTCTGTCTCTGTCTCTGTCTCTGTCTCTGTCTCTGTCTCTGTCTCTGTCTCTGTCTCTGTCTACGCCTCTGTCTCTGTCTCAGCCCCGTATCTGTCTCTGTCTCTGTTTCTGTCTCTGTCTCTGTCTCTGTCTCTGTCTCTGTCTCTGTCTCTGTCTCTGTCTCTGTCTCTGTCTCTGTCTCTCTCTCTGTCTCTGTCTCTGTCTCTGTCTCTGTCTCTGTCTCTGTCTCTGTCTCTGTCTCTGTCTCTGTCTCTGTCTCTGTCTCTGTCTCTGTCTCTGTCTCTGTCTCTGTCTCTGTCTCTGTCTCTGTCTCTGTCTCTGTCTCTGTCTCTGTCTCTGTCTCTGTCTCTGTCTCTGTCTCTGTCTCTGTCTCTGTCTCTGTCTCTGTCTCTGTCTCTGTCTCTGTCTCCTTCTCTGTCTCCGTCTCTGTCTCTGTCTCGGTCTTTGTCTCCGTCTCTGATTCTGTCTCTGTCTCTGTCTCTGCCCCGTATCTGTCTCAGTCTCAGTCACTGGCTCTGTCTGTGCCTCTGTCTCCGTCTCTGCCTCTGTCTCTGTGTCGGTCTTTGTCTCTGTCTCTGTCTCCGCGTCTGTATCGGTCTCTGTCTCTGTCTCTATCTCTGTCTCTGTCTCTGTCTCCGTCTCCGTCTCTGTCTCTGTCTCCGTCTCTGTCTCTGTCTCTATCTCTGTCTCTGTCTCTGTCTCTGTCTCTGTCTCTGTCTCTGTCTCGGTCTTTGTCTCTGTCTCGGTCTTTGTCTCTGTCTCGGTCTCTGTCTCTGTCTCTGTCTCTGTCTCTGTCTATGTCTCTGTCTCTGTCTCTGTCTCTGTCTCTGTCTCTGTCTCTATCTCTGTCTCTGTCTCTGTCTCTGTCTCTGTCTCTGTCTCTGTCTCGGTCTTTGTCTCTGTCTCGGTCTTTGTCTCTGTCTCGGTCTCCGTCTCCGTCTCTGTCTCTGTCTCTGTCTCTGTCTCTGTCTCTGTCTCTGTCTCTGTCTCTGTCTCTGTCTCTGTCTCTGTCTCTGTCTCTGTCTCTGTCTCTGTCTCTGTCTCTGTCTCTGTCTACGCCTCTGTCTCTGTCTCTGTCTCTGTCTCTGTCTCTGTCTCTGTCTCTGTCTCTGTCTCCGTCTCTGTCTCTGTCCCCGTCTCTGTCTCTGTCTCTGTCTCTGTCTATTCCTCTGTCTCTGCCTCTGTCTCTGTCTCTGTCTCTGTCTCTGTCTCTGTCTCAGCCCCGTATCTGTCTCTGTCTCTGTTTCTGTCTCTGTCGCTGTCCCTCCCTCTGTCTCTGTCTCCGTCTCTCGCCCTGGCTCTGTCTCTGCCTCTGTCTCCGCGTCTGTATCGGTCTCTGTCTCTGTCTCTGTCTCCGTCTCCGTCTCTGTCTCCGTCTTCGTCTCTGTCTCT
The DNA here is from genome assembly GCA_945859595.2 of Megachile willughbiella. NCBI lineage: Eukaryota > Metazoa > Arthropoda > Insecta > Hymenoptera > Megachilidae > Megachile > Megachile willughbiella. Next base: position 844,131 of record CAMAOD020000094.1, on the reverse strand, counting down.
GTCTCTCTCTCTGTCTCTGTCTCTGTCTCTGTCTCGGTCTTTGTCTCTGTCTCTGTCTCTGTCTCTGTCTCTGTCTCTGTCTCTGTCTCTGTCTCTGTCTCTGTCTCTGTCTCTGTCTCTGTCTCTGTCTCTGTCTCTGTCTCTGTCTCTGTCTCTGTCTCTGTCTCTGTCTCTGTCTCTGTCTCTGTCTCTGTCTCTGTCTCTGTCTCTGTCTCTGTCTCTGTCTCTGTCTCTGTCTCTGTCTCTGTCTCTGTCTCTGCCTCTGTCTCTGTCTCTGTCTCTGTCTCTGTCTCTGTCTCTGTCTCTGTCTCTGTCTCTGTCTCTGTCTACGCCTCTGTCTCTGTCTCAGCCCCGTATCTGTCTCTGTCTCTGTTTCTGTCTCTGTCTCTGTCTCTGTCTCTGTCTCTGTCTCTGTCTCTGTCTCTGTCTCTGTCTCTGTCTCTGTCTCTCTCTCTGTCTCTGTCTCTGTCTCTGTCTCTGTCTCTGTCTCTGTCTCTGTCTCTGTCTCTGTCTCTGTCTCTGTCTCTGTCTCTGTCTCTGTCTCTGTCTCTGTCTCTGTCTCTGTCTCTGTCTCTGTCTCTGTCTCTGTCTCTGTCTCTGTCTCTGTCTCTGTCTCTGTCTCTGTCTCTGTCTCTGTCTCTGTCTCTTTCTCTGTCTCTGTCTCTGTCTCTGTCTCTGTCTCTGCCTCTGTCTCTGTCTCTGTCTCTGTCTCCTTCTCTGTCTCCGTCTCTGTCTCTGTCTCGGTCTTTGTCTCCGTCTCTGATTCTGTCTCTGTCTCTGTCTCTGCCCCGTATCTGTCTCAGTCTCAGTCACTGGCTCTGTCTGTGCCTCTGTCTCCGTCTCTGCCTCTGTCTCTGTGTCGGTCTTTGTCTCTGTCTCTGTCTCCGCGTCTGTATCGGTCTCTGTCTCTGTCTCTATCTCTGTCTCTGTCTCTGTCTCCGTCTCCGTCTCTGTCTCTGTCTCCGTCTCTGTCTCTGTCTCTATCTCTGTCTCTGTCTCTGTCTCTGTCTCTGTCTCTGTCTCTGTCTCGGTCTTTGTCTCTGTCTCGGTCTTTGTCTCTGTCTCGGTCTCTGTCTCTGTCTCTGTCTCTGTCTCTGTCTATGTCTCTGTCTCTGTCTCTGTCTCTGTCTCTGTCTCTGTATCTATCTCTGTCTCTGTCTCTGTCTCTGTCTCTGTCTCTGTCTCGGTCTTTGTCTCTGTCTCGGTCTTTGTCTCTGTCTCGGTCTCCGTCTCCGTCTCTGTCTCTGTCTCTGTCTCTGTCTCTGTCTCTGTCTCTGTCTCTGTCTCTGTCTCTGTCTCTGTCTCTGTCTCTGTCTCTGTCTCTGTCTCTGTCTCTGTCTCTGTCTCTGTCTCTGTCTACGCCTCTGTCTCTGTCTCTGTCTCTGTCTCTGTCTCTGTCTCTGTCTCTGTCTCTGTCTCCGTCTCTGTCTCTGTCCCCGTCTCTGTCTCTGTCTCTGTCTCTGTCTATTCCTCTGTCTCTGCCTCTGTCTCTGTCTCTGTCTCTGTCTCTGTCTCTGTCTCAGCCCCGTATCTGTCTCTGTCTCTGTTTCTGTCTCTGTCGCTGTCCCTCCCTCTGTCTCTGTCTCCGTCTCTCGCCCTGGCTCTGTCTCTGCCTCTGTCTCCGCGTCTGT
>CAMAOD020000094.1:835000-837500 GCA_945859595.2 Megachile willughbiella | reverse complement strand
CTCTGTCTCTGCCTCTGTCTCTGTCTCTGTCTCTGTCTCTGTCTCCGTCTCAGCCCCGTATCTGTCTCTGTCTCTGTTTCTGTCTCTGTCGCTGTCTCTCCCTCTGTCTCTGTCTCCGTCTCTCTCCCTGGCTCTGTCTCTGCCTCTGTCTCCGCGTCTGTATCGGTCTCTGTCTCTGTCTCTATCTCTGTCTCTGTCTCTGTCTCCGTCTCCGTCTCTGTCTCTGTCTCTCTCTCTGTCTCTGTCTCTGTCTCTGTCTCTGTCTCTGTCTCTGTCTCTGTCTCGGTCTTTGTCTCCGTCTCGGTCTCTGTCTCTGTCTCTGTCTCTGTCTCTGTCTCTGTCTCCGTCTCTGTCTCTTTCTCTGTCTCCGTCTCCGTCTGTGTCTCTGTCTCTGTCTCTGTCTCTGTCTCTGTCTCTGTCTCTGTCTCTGTCTCTGTCTCTGTCTCTGTCTCTGTCTGTGTCTCTGTCTCCGTCTCTGTCTCTGCCGCTGTCTCTGTCTCAGTCTCAGTCACTGGCTCTGTCTGTGCCTCTGTCTCCGTCTCTGCCTCTGTCTCTGTCTCGGTCTTTGTCTCCGTCTCTGTCTCTGTCTCTGTCTCTGTCTCTGTCTCTGTCTCTGTCTCTGTCTCTGCCTCTGTCTCCGTCTCTGTCTCTGTCCCCGTCTCTGTCTCTGTCTCTGTCTCTGTCTCTGTCTACGCCTCTGTCTCTGCCTCTGTCTCTGTCTCTGTCTCTGTCTCTGTTTCTGTCTCAGCCCCGTATCTGTCTCTGTCTCTGTTTCTGTCTCTGTCGCTGTCTCTCCCTCTGTCTCTGTCTCCGTCTCTGTCTCTGTCTCGGTCTTTGTCTCCGTCTCGGTCTCTGTCTCTGTCTCTGTCTCTGTCTCTGTCTCTGTCTCTGTCTCTGTCTCCGTCTCTGTCTCTTTCTCTGTCTCCGTCTCCGTCTGTGTCTCTGTCTCTGTCTCTGTCTCTGTCTCTGTCTCTGTCTCTGTCTACGCCTCTGTCTCTGCCTCTGTCTCTGTCTCTGTCTCTGTCTCTGTTTCTGTCTCAGCCCCGTATCTGTCTCTGTCTCTGTTTCTGTCTCTGTCGCTGTCTCTCCCTCTGTCTCTGTCTCCGTCTCTCTCCCTGGCTCTGTCTCTGCCTCTGTCTCCGCGTCTGTATCGGTCTCTGTCTCTGTCTCTATCTCTGTCTCTGTCTCTGTCTCCGTCTCCGTCTCTGTCTCTGTCTCTCTCTCTGTCTCTGTCTCTATCTCTGTCTCTGTCTCTGTCTCTGTCTCGGTCTTTGTCTCTGTCTCTGCCTCTGTCTCTGTCTCTGTCTCTGTCTCTGTCTCTGTCTCTGTCTCTGTCTCTGTCTCTGTCTCTGTCTCTGTCTCTGTCTCTGTCTCTGTCTCTGTCTCTGTCTCTGTCTCTGTCTCTGTCTCTGTCTCTGTCTCTGTCTCTGTCTCTGTCTCTGTCTCTGTCTCTGTCTCTGTCTCTGTCTCTGTCTCTGTCTCTGTCTCTGTCTCTGTCTCTGTCTCTGTCTCTGTCTCTGTCTCTGTCTCTGTCTCTGTCTCTGTCTCTGTCTCGGTCTTTGTCTCTGTCTCGGTCTCTGTCTCTGTCTCTGTCTCTGTCTCTGTCTCTGTCTCTGTCTCTGTCTCTGTCTCTGTCTCTGTCTCTGTCTCTGTCTCTGTCTCTGTCTCTGTCTCTGTCTCTGCCTCTGCCTCTGTCTCTGTCTCTGTCTCTGTCTCTGTCGCTGTCTCTCCCTCTGTCCCTGTATCCGTCTCTGTCCCTGGCTCTGTCTCTGCCTCTATCTCCGTCTCTGTCTCTGTCTCTGTCTCTGTCTCTGTCGCTGTCTCTCCCTCTGTCCCTGTCTCGGTCTTTGTCTCCGTCCCTGTCTCTCTCTCTGTCTCTGTCCCTGGCTCTGTCTCTGCCTCTGTCACCGTCTCTGTCTCTGTCTCGGCCTTTGTCTCTGTCTCTGTCTCTGCCTCTGTCTCTGTCTCTGACTCTGTCTCTGTCTCTGTCTCTGTTTCTGTCTCTGTCTCTATCTCCGCCTCCGACTCTGTCGCTGTCCCTGTATATGTCTCCGTCTCTGTCTCCGTCTGCGTCTCTGTCTCTGTCTCTGTCTCTGTCTCTGTCTCTGTCTCTGTCTCTGTCTCTGTCTCTGTCTCTGTCTCTGTCTCTGTCTCTGTCTCTGTCTCTGTCTCTGTCTCTGTCTACGCCTCTGTCTCTGTCTCTGTTTCTGTCTCTGTCTCTGTCTCTTTCTCTGTCTCCGTCTCTGTCTCTGTCTCGGTCTTTGTCTCCGTCTCTGTTTCTGTCTCTGTCTCTGTCTCTGCCCCGTATCTATCTCTGTCTCTGTTTCTGTCTCTGTCTCTGTCGCTGTCTCTCCCTCTGTCTCTGTCTCCGTCTCTGTCCCTGGCTCTGTCTCTGCCTCTGCCAACGTCTCTGTCTCTGTCTCGGTCTTTGTCTCCGTCTCTGTCTCTGTCTCTGTCTCTGTCTCTGTCTATGTCTCTGTCTCTGTCTCTGTCTACGCCT
>CAMAOD020000094.1:820000-825000 GCA_945859595.2 Megachile willughbiella | reverse complement strand
GTCTCTGTCTCTGTCCCCGTCTCTGTCTCTGTCTCTGTCTCTGTCTACGTCTCTGTCTCTGCCGCTGTCTCTGTCTCAGTCTCAGTCACTGGCTCTGTCTGTGCCTCTGTCTCCGTCTCTGCCTCTGTCTCTGTCTCGGTCTTTGTCTCCGTCTCTGTCTCTGCCTCTGTCTCTGTCTCTGTCTCTGTCTCTGTCTCTGTCTCTGTCTCTGTCTCTGTCTCTGTCTTTTTCTCTGTTTCCGTCTCCGTCTGTGTCTCTGTCTCTGTCTCTGTCTCTGTCTCTGTCTCTGTCTCTGTCTCTGTCTCTGTCTCTGTCTCTGTCTCTGTCTACGTCTCTGTCTCTGCCGCTGTCTCTGTCTCAGTCTCAGTCACTGGCTCTGTCTGTGCCTCTGTCTCCGTCTCTGCCTCTGTCCCCGTCTCTGTCTCTGTCTCTGTCTCTGTCTACGCCTCTGTCTCTGCCTCTGTCTCTGCCTCTGTCTCTGTCTCTGTTTCTGTCTCAGCCCCGTATCTGTCTCTGTCTCTGTTTCTGTCTCTGTCGCTGTCTCTCCCTCTGTCTCTGTCTCCGTCTCTCTCCCTGGCTCTGTCTCTGCCTCTGTCTCCGCGTCTGTATCGGTCTCTGCCTCTGTCTCTATCTCTGTCTCTGTCTCTGTCTCTGTCTCTGTCTCTGTCTCTGTCTCTGTCTCTGTCTCTGTCTACGCCTCTGTCTCTGTCTCAGCCCCGTATCTGTCTCTGTCTCTGTCTCTGTCTCTGTCTCTGTCTCTATCTCTGTCTCTGTCTCTGTCTCTGTCTCTGTCTCTGTCTCTGTCTCTGTCTCTGTCTCTGTCTCTGTCTCTGTCTCTGTCTCCGTCTCTGTCTCTGTCTCCGTCTCCGTCTCTGTCTCTGTCTCTGTCTCTGTCTACGCCTCTGTCTCTGCCTCTGTCTCTGTCTCTGTCTCTGTCTCTGTCTCTGTCTCTGTCTCTGTCTCTGTCTCTGTCTCTGTCTCTGTCTCTGTCTCTGTCTCTGTCTCTGTCTACGCCTCTGTCTCTGTCTCAGCCCCGTATCTGTCTCTGTCTCTGTTTCTGTCTCTGTCTCTGTCTCTGTCTCTGTCTCTGTCTCTGTCTACGCCTCTGTCTCTGTCTCAGGCCCGTATCTGTCTCTGTCTCTGTTTCTGTCTCTGTCTCTGTCTCTGTCTCTGTCTCTGTCTCTGTCTCTGTCTCTGTCTCTGTCTCTGTCTCTGTCTCTGTCTCTGTCTCTGTCTCTGTCTCTGTCTCTGTCTCTGTCTCTGTCTCTGTCTCTGTCTCTGTCTCTGTCTCTGTCTCTGTCTCTGTCTCTGTCTCTGTCTCTGTCTCTGTCTCTGTCTCTGTCTCTGTCTCTGTCTCTGTCTCTGTCTCCGTCTCCGTCTCCGTCTCTGTCTCTGTCTCTGTCTCTGTCTCTGTCTCTGTCTCTGTCTCTGTCTCTGTCTCTGTCTCTGTCTCTGTCTCTGTCTCTGTCTCTGTCTCTGTCTCTGTCTCTGTCTCTGTCTCTGTCTCTGTCTCTGTCTCTGTCTCTGTCTCTGTCTCTGTCTCAGCCCCGTATCTGTCTCTGTCTCTGTTTCTGTCTCTGTCGCTGTCTCTCCCTCTGTCTCTGTCTCTGTCTCTGTCTCTGTCTCTGTCTCTGTCTCTGTCTCTGTCTCTGTCTCTGTCTCTGTCTCTGTCTCTGTCTCTGTCTCTGTCTCTGTCTCCGTCTCTGTCTCTGTCCCCGTCTCTGTCTCTGTCTCTGTCTCTGTCTACGCCTCTGTCTCTGCCTCTGTCTCTGCCTCTGTCTCTGTCTCTGTTTCTGTCTCAGCCCCGTATCTGTCTCTGTCTCTGTTTCTGTCTCTGTCGCTGTCTCTCCCTCTGTCTCTGTCTCCGTCTCTCTCCCTGGCTCTGTCTCTGCCTCTGTCTCCGCGTCTGTATCGGTCTCTGCCTCTGTCTCTATCTCTGTCTCTGTCTCTGTCTCTGTCTCCGTCTGCGTCTCTGTCTCTGTCTCTGTCTCTGTGTCTGTCTCTGTCTCTGTCTCTGTCTCTGTCTCTGTCTCTGTCTCTGTCTCTGTCTCTGTCTCTGTCTCTGTCTCTGTCTCTGTCTCTGTCTACGCCTCTGTCTCTGTCTCAGCCCCGTATCTGTCTCTGTCTCTGTTACTGTCTCTGTCTCTGTCTCTTTCTCTGTCTCCGTCTCTGTCTCTGTCTCGGTCTTTGTCTCCGTCTCTGTTTCTGTCTCTGTCCCTGTCTCTGCCCCGTATCTATCTCTGTCTCTGTTTCTGTCTCTGTCTCTGTCGCTGTCTCTCCCTCTGTCTCTGTCTCCGTCTCTGTCCCTGGCTCTGTCTCTGCCTCTGCCAACGTCTCTGTCTCTGTCTCGGTCTTTGTCTCCGTCTCTGTCTCGGTCTTTGTCTCAGTCTCTGTCTCTGTCTCTGTCTCTTTCTCTGTTTCCGTCTCCGTCTGTGTCTCTGTCTCTGTCTCTGTCTCTGTCTCTGTCTCTGTCTCTGTCTCTGTCTCTGTCTCTGTCTCTGTCTCTGTCTCTGTCTCTGTCTACGTCTCTGTCTCTGCCGCTGTCTCTGTCTCAGTCTCAGTCACTGGCTCTGTCTGTGCCTCTGTCTCCGTCTCTGCCTCTGTCTCTGTCTCGGTCTTTGTCTCCGTCTCTGTCTCTGTCTCTGTCTCTGTCTCTGTCTCTGTCTCTGTCTCTGTCTCTGTCTCTGTCTCTGTCTCTGTCTCTGTCTCCGTCTCTGTCTCTGTCCCCGTCTCTGTCTCTGTCACTGGCTCGGTCTGTGCCTCTGTCTCCGTCTCTGCCTCTGTCTCTGTCTCGGTCTTTGTCTCCGTCTCTGTCTCTGTCTCTGTCTCTGTCTCTGTCTCTGTCTCTGTCTCTGTCTCTGTCTCTGTCTCTGTCTCTGTCTCCGTCTCTGTCTCTGTCCCCGTCTCTGTCTCTGTCTCTGTCTCTGTCTACGCCTCTGTCTCTGCCTCTGTCTCTGTCTCTGTCTCTGTCTCTGTTTCTGTCTCAGCCCCGTATCTGTCTCTGTCTCAGTTTCTGTCTCTGTCGCTGTCTCTCCCTCTGTCTCTGTCTCCGTCTCTCTCCCTGGCTCTGTCTCTGCCTCTGTCTCCGCGTCTGTATCGGTCTCTGCCTCTGTCTCTATCTCTGTCTCTGTCTCTGTCTCTGTCTCTGTCTCTGTCTCTGTCTCTGTCTCTGTCTCTGTCTCTGTCTCTGTCTCTGTCTCCGTCTCTGTCTCTGTCTCCGTCTCCGTCTCTGTCTCTGTCTCTGTCTCTGTCTCTGTCTCTGTCTCTGTCTCTGTCTCTGTCTCTGTCTCTGCCTCTGTCTCTGTCTACGCCTCTGTCTCTGTCTCAGCCCCGTATCTGTCTCTGTCTCTGTCTCTGTCTCTGTCTCTGTCTCTGTCTCTGTCTCTGTCTCTGTCTCTGTCTCTGTCTCTGTCTCTGTCTCTGTCTCTGTCTCTGTCTCTGTCTCTGTCTCTGTCTCTGTCTCTGTCTCTGTCTCTGTCTCTGTCTCTGTCTCTGTCTCTGTCTCTGTCTCTGTCTCTGTCTCTGTCTCTATCTCTGTCTCTGTCTCAGCCCCGTATCTGTCTCTGTCTCTGTTTCTGTCTCTGTCGCTGTCTCTCCCTCTGTCTCTGTCTCCGTCTCTCTCCCTGGCTCTGTCTCTGCCTCTGTCTCCGCGTCTGTATCGGTCTCTGCCTCTGTCTCTATCTCTGTCTCTGTCTCTGTCTCTGTCTCTGTCTCTGTCTCTGTCTCTGTCTCTGTCTCTGTCTCTGTCTCTGTCTCTGTCTCTGTCTCTGTCTCTGTCTCTGTCTCCGTCTCCGTCTCCGTCTCCGTCTCCGTCTCCGTCTCTGTCTCTGTCTCTGTCTCTGTCTCTGTCTCTGTCTCTGTCTCTGTCTCTGTCTCTGTCTCTGTCTCTGTCTCTGTCTCTGTCCCTGTCTCGGTCTTTGTCTCCGTCCCTGTCTCTGTCTCTGTCTCTGTCCCTGGCTCTGTCTCTGCCTCTGTCACCGTCTCTGTCTCTGTCTCGGCCTTTGTCTCTGTCTCTGTCTCTGCCTCTGTCTCTGTCTCTGACTCTGTCTCTGTCTCTGTCTCTGTTTCTGTCTCTGTCTCTATCTCTGCCTCCGACTCTGTCGCTGTCCCCGTATATGTCTCCGTGTCTGTCTCCGTCTGCGTCTCTGTCTCTGTCTCTGTCTCTGTGTCTGTCTCTGTCTCTGTCTCTGTCTCTGTCTCTGTCTCTGTCTCTGTCTCTGTCTCTGTCTCTGACTCTGTCTCTGTCTCTGTCTCTGTCTCTGTCTACGCCTCTGTCTCTGTCTCAGCCCCGTATCTGTCTCTGTCTCTGTTACTGTCTCTGTCTCTGTCTCTTTCTCTGTCTCCGTCTCTGTCTCTGTCTCGGTCTTTGTCTCCGTCTCTGTTTCTGTCTCTGTCCCTGTCTCTGCCCCGTATCTATCTCTGTCTCTGTTTCTGTCTATGTCTCTGTCGCTGTCTCTCCCTCTGTCTCTGTCTCCGTCTCTGTCCCTGGCTCTGTCTCTGCCTCTGCCAACGTCTCTGTCTCTGTCTCGGTCTTTGTCTCCGTCTCTGTCTCGGTCTTTGTCTCAGTCTCTGTCTCTGTCTCTGCCTCTTTCTCTGTTTCCGTCTCCGTCTGTGTCTCTGTCTCTGTCCCTGTCTCTGTCTCTGTCTCTGTCTCTGTCTCTGTCTCCGTCTCCGTCTCCGTCTCCGTCTCCGTCTCCGTCTCCGTCTCTGTCTCTGTCTCTGTCTCTGTCTCTGTCTCTGTCTCTGTCTCTGTCTCTGTCTCTGTCTCTGTCTCTGTCTCTGTCTCTGTCTCTGTCCCTGTCTCGGTCTTTGTCTCCGTCCCTGTCTCTGTCTCTGTCTCTGTCCCTGGCTCTGTCTCTGCCTCTGTCACCGTCTCTGTCTCTGTCTCGGCCTTTGTCTCTGTCTCTGTCTCTGCCTCTGTCTCTGTCTCTGACTCTGTCTCTGTCTCTGTCTCTGTTTCTGTCTCTGTCTCTATCTCTGCCTCCGACTCTGTCGCTGTC
>CAMAOD020000094.1:792500-815000 GCA_945859595.2 Megachile willughbiella | reverse complement strand
GTCTCTCCCTCTGTCTCTGTCTCCGTCTCTGTCCCTGGCTCTGTCTCTGCCTCTGCCAACGTCTCTGTCTCTGTCTCGGTCTTTGTCTCCGTCTCTGTCTCGGTCTTTGTCTCAGTCTCTGTCTCTGTCTCTGTCTCTTTCTCTGTTTCCGTCTCCGTCTGTGTCTCTGTCTCTGTCTCTGTCTCTGTCTCTGTCTCTGTCTCTGTCTCTGTCTCTGTCTCTGTCTCTGTCTCTGTCTCTGTCTACGTCTCTGTCTCTGCCGCTGTCTCTGTCTCAGTCTCAGTCACTGGCTCTGTCTGTGCCTCTGTCTCCGTCTCTGCCTCTGTCTCTGTCTCGGTCTTTGTCTCCGTCTCTGTCTCTGTCTCTGTCTCTGTCTCTGTCTCTGTCTCTGTCTCTGTCTCTGTCTCTGTCTCTGTCTCTGTCTCTGTCTCTGTCTCCGTCTCTGTCTCTGTCCCCGTCTCTGTCTCTGTCACTGGCTCGGTCTGTGCCTCTGTCTCCGTCTCTGCCTCTGTCTCTGTCTCGGTCTTTGTCTCCGTCTCTGTCTCTGTCTCTGTCTCTGTCTCTGTCTCTGTCTCTGTCTCTGTCTCTGTCTCTGTCTCTGTCTCTGTCTCCGTCTCTGTCTCTGTCCCCGTCTCTGTCTCTGTCTCTGTCTCTGTCTACGCCTCTGTCTCTGCCTCTGTCTCTGTCTCTGTCTCTGTCTCTGTTTCTGTCTCAGCCCCGTATCTGTCTCTGTCTCAGTTTCTGTCTCTGTCGCTGTCTCTCCCTCTGTCTCTGTCTCCGTCTCTCTCCCTGGCTCTGTCTCTGCCTCTGTCTCCGCGTCTGTATCGGTCTCTGCCTCTGTCTCTATCTCTGTCTCTGTCTCTGTCTCTGTCTCTGTCTCTGTCTCTGTCTCTGTCTCTGTCTCTGTCTCTGTCTCTGTCTCTGTCTCCGTCTCTGTCTCTGTCTCCGTCTCCGTCTCTGTCTCTGTCTCTGTCTCTGTCTCTGTCTCTGTCTCTGTCTCTGTCTCTGTCTCTGTCTCTGCCTCTGTCTCTGTCTACGCCTCTGTCTCTGTCTCAGCCCCGTATCTGTCTCTGTCTCTGTCTCTGTCTCTGTCTCTGTCTCTGTCTCTGTCTCTGTCTCTGTCTCTGTCTCTGTCTCTGTCTCTGTCTCTGTCTCTGTCTCTGTCTCTGTCTCTGTCTCTGTCTCTGTCTCTGTCTCTGTCTCTGTCTCTGTCTCTGTCTCTGTCTCTGTCTCTGTCTCTGTCTCTGTCTCTGTCTCTGTCTCTGTCTCTATCTCTGTCTCTGTCTCAGCCCCGTATCTGTCTCTGTCTCTGTTTCTGTCTCTGTCGCTGTCTCTCCCTCTGTCTCTGTCTCCGTCTCTCTCCCTGGCTCTGTCTCTGCCTCTGTCTCCGCGTCTGTATCGGTCTCTGCCTCTGTCTCTATCTCTGTCTCTGTCTCTGTCTCTGTCTCTGTCTCTGTCTCTGTCTCTGTCTCTGTCTCTGTCTCTGTCTCTGTCTCTGTCTCTGTCTCTGTCTCTGTCTCCGTCTCCGTCTCCGTCTCCGTCTCCGTCTCCGTCTCTGTCTCTGTCTCTGTCTCTGTCTCTGTCTCTGTCTCTGTCTCTGTCTCTGTCTCTGTCTCTGTCTCTGTCTCTGTCTCTGTCCCTGTCTCGGTCTTTGTCTCCGTCCCTGTCTCTGTCTCTGTCTCTGTCCCTGGCTCTGTCTCTGCCTCTGTCACCGTCTCTGTCTCTGTCTCGGCCTTTGTCTCTGTCTCTGTCTCTGCCTCTGTCTCTGTCTCTGACTCTGTCTCTGTCTCTGTCTCTGTTTCTGTCTCTGTCTCTATCTCTGCCTCCGACTCTGTCGCTGTCCCCGTATATGTCTCCGTGTCTGTCTCCGTCTGCGTCTCTGTCTCTGTCTCTGTCTCTGTGTCTGTCTCTGTCTCTGTCTCTGTCTCTGTCTCTGCCTCTGTCTCTGTCTCTGTCTCTGTCTCTGACTCTGTCTCTGTCTCTGTCTCTGTCTCTGTCTACGCCTCTGTCTCTGTCTCAGCCCCGTATCTGTCTCTGTCTCTGTTACTGTCTCTGTCTCTGTCTCTTTCTCTGTCTCCGTCTCTGTCTCTGTCTCGGTCTTTGTCTCCGTCTCTGTTTCTGTCTCTGTCCCTGTCTCTGCCCCGTATCTATCTCTGTCTCTGTTTCTGTCTATGTCTCTGTCGCTGTCTCTCCCTCTGTCTCTGTCTCCGTCTCTGTCCCTGGCTCTGTCTCTGCCTCTGCCAACGTCTCTGTCTCTGTCTCGGTCTTTGTCTCCGTCTCTGTCTCGGTCTTTGTCTCAGTCTCTGTCTCTGTCTCTGCCTCTTTCTCTGTTTCCGTCTCCGTCTGTGTCTCTGTCTCTGTCCCTGTCTCTGTCTCTGTCTCTGTCTCTGTCTCTGTCTCCGTCTCCGTCTCCGTCTCCGTCTCCGTCTCCGTCTCCGTCTCTGTCTCTGTCTCTGTCTCTGTCTCTGTCTCTGTCTCTGTCTCTGTCTCTGTCTCTGTCTCTGTCTCTGTCTCTGTCTCTGTCTCTGTCCCTGTCTCGGTCTTTGTCTCCGTCCCTGTCTCTGTCTCTGTCTCTGTCCCTGGCTCTGTCTCTGCCTCTGTCACCGTCTCTGTCTCTGTCTCGGCCTTTGTCTCTGTCTCTGTCTCTGCCTCTGTCTCTGTCTCTGACTCTGTCTCTGTCTCTGTCTCTGTTTCTGTCTCTGTCTCTATCTCTGCCTCCGACTCTGTCGCTGTCCCCGTATATGTCTCCGTGTCTGTCTCCGTCTGCGTCTCTGTCTCTGTCTCTGTCTCTGTGTCTGTCTCTGTCTCTGTCTCTGTCTCTGTCTCTGTCTCTGTCTCTGTCTCTGTCTCTGTCTCTGTCTCTGTCTCTGTCTCTGTCTCTGTCTCTGTCTCTGTCTCTGTCTCTGTCTCTGTCTACGCCTCTGTCTCTGTCTCAGCCCCGTATCTGTCTCTGTCTCTGTTACTGTCTCTGTCTCTGTCTCTTTCTCTGTCTCCGTCTCTGTCTCTGTCTCGGTCTTTGTCTCCGTCTCTGTTTCTGTCTCTGTCCCTGTCTCTGCCCCGTATCTATCTCTGTCTCTGTTTCTGTCTCTGTCTCTGTCGCTGTCTCTCCCTCTGTCTCTGTCTCCGTCTCTGTCCCTGGCTCTGTCTCTGCCTCTGCCAACGTCTCTGTCCCTGTCTCTGCCCCGTATCTATCTCTGTCTCTGTTTCTGTCTCTGTCTCTGTCGCTGTCTCTCCCTCTGTCTCTGTCTCCGTCTCTGTCCCTGGCTCTGTCTCTGCCTCTGCCAACGTCTCTGTCCCTGTCTCGGTCTTTGTCTCCGTCTCTGTTTCGGTCTTTGTCTCAGTCTCTGTCTCTGTCTCTGTCTCTTTCTCTGTTTCCGGCTCCGTCTGTGTCTCTGTCTCTGTCCCTGTCTCTGTCTCTGTCTCTGTCTCTGTCTCTGTCTCTGTCTCTGTCTCTGTCTCTGTCTACGTCTCTGTCTCTGCCGCTGTCTCTGTCTCAGTCTCAGTCACTGGCTCTGTCTGTGCCTCTGTCTCCGTCTCTGCCTCTGTCTCTGTCTCGGTCTTTGTCTCCGTCTCTGTCTCTGTCTCAGCCCCGTATCTGTCTCTGTCTCTGTCTCTGTCTCTGTCTCTGTCTCTGTCTCTGTCTCCGTCTCTGTCTCTGTCCCCGTCTCTGTCTCTGTCTCTGTCTCTGTCTACGCCTCTGTCTCTGTCTCTGTCTCTGTCTCTGTCTCTGTCTCTGTCTCTGTCTCTGTCTCTGTCTCTGTCTCTGTCTCTGTCTCTGTCTCTGTCTCTGTCTCTGTCTCTGTCTCTGTCTCTGTCTCAGCCCCGTATCTGTCTCTGTCTCTGTTTCTGTCTCTGTCGCTGTCTCTCCCTCTGTCTCTGTCTCCGTCTCTGTCCCTGGCTCTGTCTCTGCCTCTGCCAACGTCTCTGTCTCTGTCTCGGTCTTTGTCTCCGTCTCTGTCTCGGTCTTTGTCTCAGTCTCTGTCTCTGTCTCTGTCTCTGTCTCCGTCTCCGTCTCCGTCTCCGTCTCCGTCTCCGTCTCCGTCTCCGTCTCTGTCTCTGTCTCTGTCTCTGTCTCTGTCTCTGTCTCTGTCTCTGTCTCTGTCTCTGTCTCTGTCTCTGTCTCTGTCTCTGTCTCTGTCTCTGTCTCTGTCTCCGTCTCCGTCTCCGTCTCCGTCTCCGTCTCCGTCTCTGTCTCTGTCTCTGTCTCTGTCTCTGTCTCTGTCTCTGTCTCTGTCTCTGTCTCTGTCTCTGTCTCTGTCTCTGTCTCTGTCTCTGTCCCTGTCTCGGTCTTTGTCTCCGTCCCTGTCTCTGTCTCTGTCTCTGTCCCTGGCTCTGTCTCTGCCTCTGTCACCGTCTCTGTCTCTGTCTCGGCCTTTGTCTCTGTCTCTGTCTCTGCCTCTGTCTCTGTCTCTGACTCTGTCTCTGTCTCTGTCTCTGTTTCTGTCTCTGTCTCTATCTCTGCCTCCGACTCTGTCGCTGTCCCCGTATATGTCTCCGTGTCTGTCTCCGTCTGCGTCTCTGTCTCTGTCTCTGTCTCTGTGTCTGTCTCTGTCTCTGTCTCTGTCTCTGTCTCTGTCTCTGTCTCTGTCTCTGTCTCTGTCTCTGTCTCTGTCTCTGTCTCTGTCTACGTCTCTGTCTCTGCCGCTGTCTCTGTCTCAGTCTCAGTCACTGGCTCTGTCTGTGCCTCTGTCTCCGTCTCTGCCTCTGTCTCTGTCTCGGTCTTTGTCTCCGTCTCTGTCTCTGTCTCTGTCTCTGTCTCTGTCTCTGTCTCTGTCTCTGTCTCTGTCTCTGTCTCTGTCTCTGTCTCTGTCTCTGTCTCCGTCTCTGTCTCTGTCCCCGTCTCTGTCTCTGTCACTGGCTCGGTCTGTGCCTCTGTCTCCGTCTCTGCCTCTGTCTCTGTCTCGGTCTCTGTCTCTGTCTCTGTCTCTGTCTCTGTCTCTGTCTCTGTCTCTGTCTCTGTCTCTGTCTCTGTCTCCGTCTCTGTCTCTGTCCCCGTCTCTGTCTCTGTCTCTGTCTCTGTCTACGCCTCTGTCTCTGCCTCTGTCTCTGTCTCTGTCTCTGTCTCTGTTTCTGTCTCAGCCCCGTATCTGTCTCTGTCTCAGTTTCTGTCTCTGTCGCTGTCTCTCCCTCTGTCTCTGTCTCCGTCTCTCTCCCTGGCTCTGTCTCTGCCTCTGTCTCCGCGTCTGTATCGGTCTCTGCCTCTGTCTCTATCTCTGTCTCTGTCTCTGTCTCTGTCTCTGTCTCTGTCTCTGTCTCTGTCTCTGTCTCTGTCTCTGTCTCTGTCTCTGTCTCTGTCTCCGTCTCTGTCTCTGTCTCCGTCTCCGTCTCTGTCTCTGTCTCTGTCTCTGTCTCTGTCTCTGTCTCTGTCTCTGTCTCTGTCTCTGTCTCTGCCTCTGTCTCTGTCTACGCCTCTGTCTCTGTCTCAGCCCCGTATCTGTCTCTGTCTCTGTCTCTGTCTCTGTCTCTGTCTCTGTCTCTGTCTCTGTCTCTGTCTCTGTCTCTGTCTCTGTCTCTGTCTCTGTCTCTGTCTACGTCTCTGTCTCTGCCGCTGTCTCTGTCTCAGTCTCAGTCACTGGCTCTGTCTGTGCCTCTGTCTCCGTCTCTGCCTCTGTCTCTGTCTCGGTCTTTGTCTCCGTCTCTGTCTCTGTCTCAGCCCCGTATCTGTCTCTGTCTCTGTCTCTGTCTCTGTCTCTCCCTCTGTCTCTGTCTCCGTCTCTCTCCCTGGCTCTGTCTCTGCCTCTGTCTCCGCGTCTGTATCGGTCTCTGCCTCTGTCTCTATCTCTGTCTCTGTCTCTGTCTCTGTCTCTGTCTCTGTCTCTGTCTCTGTCTCTGTCTCTGTCTCTGTCTCTGTCTCTGTCTCTGTCTCTGTCTCTGTCTCCGTCTCCGTCTCCGTCTCCGTCTCCGTCTCCGTCTCTGTCTCTGTCTCTGTCTCTGTCTCTGTCTCTGTCTCTGTCTCTGTCTCTGTCTCTGTCTCTGTCTCTGTCTCTGTCTCTGTCCCTGTCTCGGTCTTTGTCTCCGTCCCTGTCTCTGTCTCTGTCTCTGTCCCTGGCTCTGTCTCTGCCTCTGTCACCGTCTCTGTCTCTGTCTCGGCCTTTGTCTCTGTCTCTGTCTCTGCCTCTGTCTCTGTCTCTGACTCTGTCTCTGTCTCTGTCTCTGTCTCTGTTTCTGTCTCTGTCTCTATCTCTGCCTCCGACTCTGTCGCTGTCCCCGTATATGTCTCCGTGTCTGTCTCCGTCTGCGTCTCTGTCTCTGTCTCTGTCTCTGTGTCTGTCTCTGTCTCTGTCTCTGTCTCTGTCTCTGTCTCTGTCTCTGTCTCTGTCTCTGTCTCTGTCTCTGACTCTGTCTCTGTCTCTGTCTCTGTCTCTGTCTACGCCTCTGTCTCTGTCTCAGCCCCGTATCTGTCTCTGTCTCTGTTACTGTCTCTGTCTCTGTCTCTTTCTCTGTCTCCGTCTCTGTCTCTGTCTCGGTCTTTGTCTCCGTCTCTGTTTCTGTCTCTGTCCCTGTCTCTGCCCCGTATCTATCTCTGTCTCTGTTTCTGTCTATGTCTCTGTCGCTGTCTCTCCCTCTGTCTCTGTCTCCGTCTCTGTCCCTGGCTCTGTCTCTGCCTCTGCCAACGTCTCTGTCTCTGTCTCGGTCTTTGTCTCCGTCTCTGTCTCGGTCTTTGTCTCAGTCTCTGTCTCTGTCTCTGCCTCTTTCTCTGTTTCCGTCTCCGT
Organism: Megachile willughbiella; assembly: GCA_945859595.2. Lineage (NCBI taxonomy): Eukaryota > Metazoa > Arthropoda > Insecta > Hymenoptera > Megachilidae > Megachile > Megachile willughbiella. The sequence goes on along the minus strand of CAMAOD020000094.1, from coordinate 808,287 downwards.
CTGTGTCTCTGTCTCTGTCCCTGTCTCTGTCTCTGTCTCTGTCTCTGTCTCTGTCTCCGTCTCCGTCTCCGTCTCCGTCTCCGTCTCCGTCTCCGTCTCTGTCTCTGTCTCTGTCTCTGTCTCTGTCTCTGTCTCTGTCTCTGTCTCTGTCTCTGTCTCTGTCTCTGTCTCTGTCTCTGTCTCTGTCTCTGTCCCTGTCTCGGTCTTTGTCTCCGTCCCTGTCTCTGTCTCTGTCTCTGTCCCTGGCTCTGTCTCTGCCTCTGTCACCGTCTCTGTCTCTGTCTCGGCCTTTGTCTCTGTCTCTGTCTCTGCCTCTGTCTCTGTCTCTGACTCTGTCTCTGTCTCTGTCTCTGTTTCTGTCTCTGTCTCTATCTCTGCCTCCGACTCTGTCGCTGTCCCCGTATATGTCTCCGTGTCTGTCTCCGTCTGCGTCTCTGTCTCTGTCTCTGTCTCTGTGTCTGTCTCTGTCTCTGTCTCTGTCTCTGTCTCTGTCTCTGTCTCTGTCTCTGTCTCTGTCTCTGTCTCTGTCTCTGTCTCTGTCTCTGTCTCTGTCTCTGTCTCTGTCTCTGTCTACGCCTCTGTCTCTGTCTCAGCCCCGTATCTGTCTCTGTCTCTGTTACTGTCTCTGTCTCTGTCTCTTTCTCTGTCTCCGTCTCTGTCTCTGTCTCGGTCTTTGTCTCCGTCTCTGTTTCTGTCTCTGTCCCTGTCTCTGCCCCGTATCTATCTCTGTCTCTGTTTCTGTCTCTGTCTCTGTCGCTGTCTCTCCCTCTGTCTCTGTCTCCGTCTCTGTCCCTGGCTCTGTCTCTGCCTCTGCCAACGTCTCTGTCCCTGTCTCTGCCCCGTATCTATCTCTGTCTCTGTTTCTGTCTCTGTCTCTGTCGCTGTCTCTCCCTCTGTCTCTGTCTCCGTCTCTGTCCCTGGCTCTGTCTCTGCCTCTGCCAACGTCTCTGTCCCTGTCTCGGTCTTTGTCTCCGTCTCTGTTTCGGTCTTTGTCTCAGTCTCTGTCTCTGTCTCTGTCTCTTTCTCTGTTTCCGGCTCCGTCTGTGTCTCTGTCTCTGTCCCTGTCTCTGTCTCTGTCTCTGTCTCTGTCTCTGTCTCTGTCTCTGTCTCTGTCTACGTCTCTGTCTCTGCCGCTGTCTCTGTCTCAGTCTCAGTCACTGGCTCTGTCTGTGCCTCTGTCTCCGTCTCTGCCTCTGTCTCTGTCTCGGTCTTTGTCTCCGTCTCTGTCTCTGTCTCAGCCCCGTATCTGTCTCTGTCTCTGTCTCTGTCTCTGTCTCTGTCTCTGTCTCTGTCTCCGTCTCTGTCTCTGTCCCCGTCTCTGTCTCTGTCTCTGTCTCTGTCTACGCCTCTGTCTCTGTCTCTGTCTCTGTCTCTGTCTCTGTCTCTGTCTCTGTCTCTGTCTCTGTCTCTGTCTCTGTCTCTGTCTCTGTCTCTGTCTCTGTCTCTGTCTCTGTCTCTGTCTCTGTCTCAGCCCCGTATCTGTCTCTGTCTCTGTTTCTGTCTCTGTCGCTGTCTCTCCCTCTGTCTCTGTCTCCGTCTCTGTCCCTGGCTCTGTCTCTGCCTCTGCCAACGTCTCTGTCTCTGTCTCGGTCTTTGTCTCCGTCTCTGTCTCGGTCTTTGTCTCAGTCTCTGTCTCTGTCTCTGTCTCTGTCTCCGTCTCCGTCTCCGTCTCCGTCTCCGTCTCCGTCTCCGTCTCCGTCTCTGTCTCTGTCTCTGTCTCTGTCTCTGTCTCTGTCTCTGTCTCTGTCTCTGTCTCTGTCTCTGTCTCTGTCTCTGTCTCTGTCTCTGTCTCTGTCTCTGTCTCTGTCTCTGTCTCTGTCTCTGTCTCCGTCTCCGTCTCCGTCTCCGTCTCCGTCTCCGTCTCTGTCTCTGTCTCTGTCTCTGTCTCTGTCTCTGTCTCTGTCTCTGTCTCTGTCTCTGTCTCTGTCTCTGTCTCTGTCTCTGTCCCTGTCTCGGTCTTTGTCTCCGTCCCTGTCTCTGTCTCTGTCTCTGTCCCTGGCTCTGTCTCTGCCTCTGTCACCGTCTCTGTCTCTGTCTCGGCCTTTGTCTCTGTCTCTGTCTCTGCCTCTGTCTCTGTCTCTGACTCTGTCTCTGTCTCTGTCTCTGTTTCTGTCTCTGTCTCTATCTCTGCCTCCGACTCTGTCGCTGTCCCCGTATATGTCTCCGTGTCTGTCTCCGTCTGCGTCTCTGTCTCTGTCTCTGTCTCTGTGTCTGTCTCTGTCTCTGTCTCTGTCTCTGTCTCTGTCTCTGTCTCTGTCTCTGTCTCTGTCTCTGTCTCTGACTCTGTCTCTGTCTCTGTCTCTGTCTCTGTCTACGCCTCTGTCTCTGTCTCAGCCCCGTATCTGTCTCTGTCTCTGTTACTGTCTCTGTCTCTGTCTCTTTCTCTGTCTCCGTCTCTGTCTCTGTCTCGGTCTTTGTCTCCGTCTCTGTTTCTGTCTCTGTCCCTGTCTCTGCCCCGTATCTATCTCTGTCTCTGTTTCTGTCTATGTCTCTGTCGCTGTCTCTCCCTCTGTCTCTGTCTCCGTCTCTGTCCCTGGCTCTGTCTCTGCCTCTGCCAACGTCTCTGTCTCTGTCTCGGTCTTTGTCTCCGTCTCTGTCTCGGTCTTTGTCTCAGTCTCTGTCTCTGTCTCTGCCACTTTCTCTGTTTCCGTCTCCGTCTGTGTCTCTGTCTCTGTCCCTGTCTCTGTCTCTGTCTCTGTCTCTGTCTCTGTCTCCGTCTCCGTCTCCGTCTCCGTCTCCGTCTCCGTCTCCGTCTCTGTCTCTGTCTCTGTCTCTGTCTCTGTCTCTGTCTCTGTCTCTGTCTCTGTCTCTGTCTCTGTCTCTGTCTCTGTCTCTGTCTCTGTCCCTGTCTCGGTCTTTGTCTCCGTCCCTGTCTCTGTCTCTGTCTCTGTCCCTGGCTCTGTCTCTGCCTCTGTCACCGTCTCTGTCTCTGTCTCGGCCTTTGTCTCTGTCTCTGTCTCTGCCTCTGTCTCTGTCTCTGACTCTGTCTCTGTCTCTGTCTCTGTTTCTGTCTCTGTCTCTATCTCTGCCTCCGACTCTGTCGCTGTCCCCGTATATGTCTCCGTGTCTGTCTCCGTCTGCGTCTCTGTCTCTGTCTCTGTCTCTGTGTCTGTCTCTGTCTCTGTCTCTGTCTCTGTCTCTGTCTCTGTCTCTGTCTCTGTCTCTGTCTCTGTCTCTGTCTCTGTCTCTGTCTCTGTCTCTGTCTCTGTCTCTGTCTCTGTCTCTGTCTACGCCTCTGTCTCTGTCTCAGCCCCGTATCTGTCTCTGTCTCTGTTACTGTCTCTGTCTCTGTCTCTTTCTCTGTCTCCGTCTCTGTCTCTGTCTCGGTCTTTGTCTCCGTCTCTGTTTCTGTCTCTGTCCCTGTCTCTGCCCCGTATCTATCTCTGTCTCTGTTTCTGTCTCTGTCTCTGTCGCTGTCTCTCCCTCTGTCTCTGTCTCCGTCTCTGTCCCTGGCTCTGTCTCTGCCTCTGCCAACGTCTCTGTCCCTGTCTCGGTCTTTGTCTCCGTCTCTGTCTCGGTCTTTGTCTCAGTCTCTGTCTCTGCCTCTGTCTCTTTCTCTGTTTCCGGCTCCGTCTGTGTCTCTGTCTCTGTCCCTGTCTCTGTCTCTGTCTCTGTCTCTGTCTACGCCTCTGTCTCTGTCTCTGTCTCTGTCTCTGTCTCTGTCTCTGTCTCTGTCTCTGTCTCTGTCTCTGTCTCTGTCTCTGTCTCTGTCTCCGTCTCTGTCTCTGTCTCTGTCTCCGTCGCCGTCTCTGTCTCTGTCTCTGTCTCTGTCTACGCCTCTGTCTCTGTCTCTGTCTCTGTCTCTGTCTCTGTCTCTGTCTCTGTCTCTGTCTCTGTCTCTGTCTCTGTCTCTGTCTCAGCCCCGTATCTGTCTCTGTCTCTGTTTCTGTCTCTGTCGCTGTCTCTCCCTCTGTCTCTGTCTCCGTCTCTCTCCCTGGCTCTGTCTCTGCCTCTGTCTCCGCGTCTGTATCGGTCTCTGCCTCTGTCTCTATCTCTGTCTCTGTCTCTGTCTCTTTCTCTGTCTCTGTCTCTGTCTCTGTCTCTGTCTCTGTCTCTGTCTCTGTCTCTGTCTCTGTCTCTGTCTCTGTCTCTGTCTCTGTCTCTGTCTCCGTCTCCGTCTCCGTCTCCGTCTCCGTCTCCGTCTCCGTCTCCGTCTCCGTCTCCGTCTCCGTCTCCGTCTCTGTCTCTGTCTCTGTCTCTGTCTCTGTCTCTGTCTCTGTCTCTGTCTCTGTCTCTGTCTCTGTCTCTGTCTCTGTCTCTGTCTCTGTCTCCGTCTCTGTCTCTGTCCCCGTCTCTGTCTCTGTCTCTGTCTCTGTCTACGCCTCTGTCTCTGTCTCTGTCTCTGTCTCTGTCTCTGTCTCTGTCTCTGTCTCTGTCTCTGTCTCTGTCTCTGTCTCTGTCTCTGTCTCTGTCTCTGTCTCTGTCTCTGTCTCTGTCTCAGCCCCGTATCTGTCTCTGTCTCTGTTTCTGTCTCTGTCGCTGTCTCTCCCTCTGTCTCTGTCTCCGTCTCTGTCCCTGGCTCTGTCTCTGCCTCTGCCAACGTCTCTGTCTCTGTCTCGGTCTTTGTCTCCGTCTCTGTCTCGGTCTTTGTCTCAGTCTCTGTCTCTGTCTCTGTCTCTTTCTCTGTCTCCGTCTCCGTCTGTGTCTCTGTCTCTGTCTCTGTCTCTGTCTCTGTCTCTGTCTCTGTCGGTGTCTCTGTCTCCGTCTCTGTCTCTGCCGCTGTCTCTGTCTCAGTCTCAGTCACTGGCTCTGTCTGTGCCTCTGTCTCCGTCTCTGCCTCTGTCTCTGTCTCGGTCTTTGTCTCCGTCTCTGTCTCTGTCTCTGTCTCTGTCTCTGTCTCTGTCTCTGTCTCTGTCTCTGTCTCTGTCTCTGTCTCTGTCTCTGTCTCCGTCTCTGTCTCTGTCCCCGTCTCTGTCTCTGTCTCTGTCTCTGTCTACGTCTCTGTCTCTGCCGCTGTCTCTGTCTCAGTCTCAGTCACTGGCTCTGTCTGTGCCTCTGTCTCCGTCTCTGCCTCTGTCTGTGTCTCGGTCTTTGTCTCTGTCTCTGTCTCTGTCTCCGTCTCTGTCTCTGTCCCCGTCTCTGTCTCTGTCTCTGTCTCTGTCTACGCCTCTGTCTCTGCCTCTGTCTCTGTCTCTGTCTCTGTCTCTGTTTCTGTCTCAGCCCCGTATCTGTCTCTGTCTCTGTTTCTGTCTCTGTCGCTGTCTCTCCCTCTGTCTCTGTCTCCGTCTCTCTCCCTGGCTCTGTCTCTGCCTCTGTCTCCGCGTCTGTATCGGTCTCTGCCTCTGTCTCTATCTCTGTCTCCGTCTCTGTCTCTGTCTCTGTCTCTGTCTCTGTCTCTGTCTCTGTCTCCGTCTCTGTCTCTGTCTCTGTCTCCGTCTCCGTCTCTGTCTCTGTCTCTGTCTCTGTCTACGCCTCTGTCTCTGCCTCTGTCTCTGTCTCTGTCTACGCCTCTGTCTCTGTCTCAGCCCCGTATCTGTCTCTGTCTCTGTCTCTGTCTCTGTCTCTGTCTCTGTCTCTGTCTCTGTCTCTGTCTCTGTCTCTGTCTCTGTCTCTGTCTCTGTCTCTGTCTACGTCTCTGTCTCTGCCGCTGTCTCTGTCTCAGTCTCAGTCACTGGCTCTGTCTGTGCCTCTGTCTCCGTCTCTGCCTCTGTCTCTGTCTCGGTCTTTGTCTCCGTCTCTGTCTCGGTCTTTGTCTCAGTCTCTGTCTCTGTCTCTGTCTCTTTCTCTGTTTCCGGCTCCGTCTGTGTCTCTGTCTCTGTCCCTGTCTCTGTCTCTGTCTCTGTCTCTGTCTACGCCTCTGTCTCTGTCTCTGTCTCTGTCTCTGTCTCTGTCTCTGTCTCTGTCTCTGTCTCTGTCTCTGTCTCTGTCTCTGTCTCTGTCTCCGTCTCTGTCTCTGTCTCTGTCTCCGTCGCCGTCTCTGTCTCTGTCTCTGTCTCTGTCTACGCCTCTGTCTCTGTCTCTGTCTCTGTCTCTGTCTCTGTCTCTGTCTCTGTCTCTGTCTCTGTCTCTGTCTCTGTCTCTGTCTCAGCCCCGTATCTGTCTCTGTCTCTGTTTCTGTCTCTGTCGCTGTCTCTCCCTCTGTCTCTGTCTCCGTCTCTCTCCCTGGCTCTGTCTCTGCCTCTGTCTCCGCGTCTGTATCGGTCTCTGCCTCTGTCTCTATCTCTGTCTCTGTCTCTGTCTCTTTCTCTGTCTCTGTCTCTGTCTCTGTCTCTGTCTCTGTCTCTGTCTCTGTCTCTGTCTCTGTCTCTGTCTCTGTCTCTGTCTCTGTCTCTGTCTCCGTCTCCGTCTCCGTCTCCGTCTCCGTCTCCGTCTCCGTCTCCGTCTCCGTCTCCGTCTCCGTCTCCGTCTCTGTCTCTGTCTCTGTCTCTGTCTCTGTCTCTGTCTCTGTCTCTGTCTCTGTCTCTGTCTCTGTCTCTGTCTCTGTCTCTGTCTCTGTCTCCGTCTCTGTCTCTGTCCCCGTCTCTGTCTCTGTCTCTGTCTCTGTCTACGCCTCTGTCTCTGTCTCTGTCTCTGTCTCTGTCTCTGTCTCTGTCTCTGTCTCTGTCTCTGTCTCTGTCTCTGTCTCAGCCCCGTATCTGTCTCTGTCTCTGTTTCTGTCTCTGTCGCTGTCTCTCCCTCTGTCTCTGTCTCCGTCTCTGTCCCTGGCTCTGTCTCTGCCTCTGCCAACGTCTCTGTCTCTGTCTCGGTCTTTGTCTCCGTCTCTGTCTCGGTCTTTGTCTCAGTCTCTGTCTCTGTCTCTGTCTCTTTCTCTGTCTCCGTCTCCGTCTGTGTCTCTGTCTCTGTCTCTGTCTCTGTCTCTGTCTCTGTCTCTGTCGGTGTCTCTGTCTCCGTCTCTGTCTCTGCCGCTGTCTCTGTCTCAGTCTCAGTCACTGGCTCTGTCTGTGCCTCTGTCTCCGTCTCTGCCTCTGTCTCTGTCTCGGTCTTTGTCTCCGTCTCTGTCTCTGTCTCTGTCTCTGTCTCTGTCTCTGTCTCTGTCTCTGTCTCTGTCTCTGTCTCTGTCTCTGTCTCTGTCTCTGTCTCCGTCTCTGTCTCTGTCCCCGTCTCTGTCTCTGTCTCTGTCTCTGTCTACGTCTCTGTCTCTGCCGCTGTCTCTGTCTCAGTCTCAGTCACTGGCTCTGTCTGTGCCTCTGTCTCCGTCTCTGCCTCTGTCTGTGTCTCGGTCTTTGTCTCTGTCTCTGTCTCTGTCTCCGTCTCTGTCTCTGTCCCCGTCTCTGTCTCTGTCTCTGTCTCTGTCTACGCCTCTGTCTCTGCCTCTGTCTCTGTCTCTGTCTCTGTCTCTGTTTCTGTCTCAGCCCCGTATCTGTCTCTGTCTCTGTTTCTGTCTCTGTCGCTGTCTCTCCCTCTGTCTCTGTCTCCGTCTCTCTCCCTGGCTCTGTCTCTGCCTCTGTCTCCGCGTCTGTATCGGTCTCTGCCTCTGTCTCTATCTCTGTCTCCGTCTCTGTCTCTGTCTCTGTCTCTGTCTCTGTCTCTGTCTCTGTCTCCGTCTCTGTCTCTGTCTCTGTCTCCGTCTCCGTCTCTGTCTCTGTCTCTGTCTCTGTCTACGCCTCTGTCTCTGCCTCTGTCTCTGTCTCTGCCTCTGTCTCTGTCTCTGTCTCTGTCTCTGTCTCTGTCTCTGTCTCTGTCTCTGTCTCTGTCTCTGTCTCTGTCTCTGTCTCTGTCTCTGTCTCTGTCTCTGTCTCTGTCTCCGTCTCTGTCTCTGTCCCCGTCTCTGTCTCTGTCTCTGTCTCTGTCTACGCCTCTGTCTCTGCCTCTGTCTCTGTCTCTGTCTCTGTCTCTGTTTCTGTCTCAGCCCCGTATCTGTCTCTGTCTCAGTTTCTGTCTCTGTCGCTGTCTCTCCCTCTGTCCCTGTCTCCGTCTCTCTCCCTGGCTCTGTCTCTGCCTCTGTCTCCGCGTCTGTATCGGTCTCTGCCTCTGTCTCTATCTCTGTCTCTGTCTCTGTCTCTGTCTCTGTCTCTGTCTCTGTCTCTGTCTCTGTCTCTGTCTCTGTCTCCGTCTCTGTCTCTGTCTCCGTCTCCGTCTCTGTCTCTGTCTCTGTCTCTGTCTACGCCTCTGTCTCTGTCTCTGTCTCTGTCTCTGTCTCTGTCTCTGTCTCTGTCTACGCCTCTGTCTCTGTCTCAGCCCCGTATCTGTCTCTGTCTCTGTCTCTGTCTCTGTCTCTGTCTCTGTCTCTGTCTCTGTCTCTGTCTCTGTCTCTGTCTCTGTCTCTGTCTCTGTCTCTGTCTCTGTCTCTGTCTCTGTCTCTGTCTCTGTCTCTGTCTCTGTCTCAGCCCCGTATCTGTCTCTGTCTCTGTTTCTGTCTCTGTCGCTGTCTCTCCCTCTGTCTCTGTCTCCGTCTCTCTCCCTGGCTCTGTCTCTGCCTCTGTCTCCGCGTCTGTATCGGTCTCTGCCTCTGTCTCTATCTCTGTCTCTGTCTCTGTCTCTTTCTCTGTCTCTGTCTCTGTCTCTGTCTCTGTCTCTGTCTCTGTCTCTGTCTCTGTCTCTGTCTCTGTCTCTGTCTCTGTCTCTGTCTCTGTCTCTGTCTCTGTCTCTGTCTCTGTCTCCGTCTCCGTCTCCGTCTCCGTCTCCGTCTCCGTCTCCGTCTCCGTCTCCGTCTCTGTCTCTGTCTCTGTCTCTGTCTCTGTCTCTGTCTCTGTCTCTGTCTCTGTCTCTGTCTCTGTCTCTGTCTCTGTCTCTGTCTCTGTCTCTGTCTCTGTCTCCGTCTCCGTCTCCGTCTCCGTCTCCGTCTCCGTCTCCGTCTCTGTCTCTGTCTCTGTCTCTGTCTCTGTCTCTGTCTCTGTCTCTGTCTACGCCTCTGTCTCTGTCTCAGCCCCGTATCTGTCTCTGTCTCTGTTACTGTCTCTGTCTCTGTCTCTTTCTCTGTCTCCGTCTCTGTCTCTGTCTCGGTCTTTGTCTCCGTCTCTGTTTCTGTCTCTGTCCCTGTCTCTGCCCCGTATCTATCTCTGTCTCTGTTTCTGTCTCTGTCTCTGTCTCTGCCTCTGTCTCTGTCTCTGACTCTGTCTCTGTCTCTGTCTCTGTTTCTGTCTCTGTCTCTATCTCTGCCTCCGACTCTGTCGCTGTCCCCGTATATGTCTCCGTGTCTGTCTCCGTCTGCGTCTCTGTCTCTGTCTCTGTCTCTGTGTCTGTCTCTGTCTCTGTCTCTGTCTCTGTCTCTGTCTCTGTCTCTGTCTCTGTCTCTGTCTCTGTCTCTGTCTCTGTCTCTGTCTCTGTCTCTGTCTCTGTCTCTGTCTCTGTCTCTGTCTACGCCTCTGTCTCTGTCTCAGCCCCGTATCTGTCTCTGTCTCTGTTACTGTCTCTGTCTCTGTCTCTTTCTCTGTCTCCGTCTCTGTCTCTGTCTCGGTCTTTGTCTCCGTCTCTGTTTCTGTCTCTGTCCCTGTCTCTGCCCCGTATCTATCTCTGTCTCTGTTTCTGTCTCTGTCTCTGTCTCTGTCGCTGTCTCTCCCTCTGTCTCTGTCTCCGTCTCTGTCCCTGGCTCTGTCTCTGCCTCTGCCAACGTCTCTGTCCCTGTCTCGGTCTTTGTCTCCGTCTCTGTCTCGGTCTTTGTCTCAGTCTCTGTCTCTGTCTCTGTCTCTTTCTCTGTTTCCGGCTCCGTCTGTGTCTCTGTCTCTGTCCCTGTCCCTGTCTCTGTCTCTGTCTCTGTCTCTGTCTCTGTCTCTGTCTCTGTCTACGTCTCTGTCTCTGCCGCTGTCTCTGTCTCAGTCTCAGTCACTGGCTCTGTCTGTGCCTCTGTCTCCGTCTCTGCCTCTGTCTCTGTCTCGGTCTTTGTCTCCGTCTCTGTCTCTGTCTCAGACCCGTATCTGTCTCTGTATCTGTCTCTGTCTCTGTCTCTGTCTCTGTCTCTGTCTCTGTCTCTGTCTACGCCTCTGTCTCTGTCTCAGCCCCGTATCTGTCTCTGTCTCTGTTACTGTCTCTGTCTCTGTCTCTTTCTCTGTCTCCGTCTCTGTCTCTGTCTCGGTCTTTGTCTCCGTCTCTGTTTCTGTCTCTGTCCCTGTCTCTGCCCCGTATCTATCTCTGTCTCTGTTTCTGTCTCTGTCTCTGTCTCTGTCGCTGTCTCTCCCTCTGTCTCTGTCTCCGTCTCTGTCCCTGGCTCTGTCTCTGCCTCTGCCAACGTCTCTGTCTCTGTCTCGGTCTTTGTCTCCGTCTCTGTCTCGGTCTTTGTCTCAGTCTCTGTCTCTGTCTCTGTCTCTTTCTCTGTCTCCGTCTCTGTCTCCGTCTCTGTCTCTGTCCCCGTCTCTGTCTCTGTCTCTGTCTCTGTCTACGCCTCTGTCTCTGCCTCTGTCTCTGTCTCTGTCTCTGTCTCTGTTTCTGTCTCAGCCCCGTATCTGTCTCTGTCTCTGTTTCTGTCTCTGTCGCTGCCTCTCCCTCTGTCTCTGTCTCCGTCTCTCTCCCTGGCTCTGTCTCTGCCTCTGTCTCCGCGTCTGTATCGGTCTCTGCCTCTGTCTCTATCTCTGTCTCCGTCTCTGTCTCTGTCTCTGTCTCTGTCTCTGTCTCTGTCTCTGTCTCCGTCTCTGTCTCTGTCTCTGTCTCCGTCTCCGTCTCTGTCTCTGTCTCTGTCTCTGTCTACGCCTCTGTCTCTGCCTCTGTCTCTGTCTCTGCCTCTGTCTCTGTCTCTGTCTCTGTCTCTGTCTCTGTCTCTGTCTCTGTCTCTGTCTCTGTCTCTGTCTCTGTCTCTGTCTCTGTCTCTGTCTCTGTCTCCGTCTCTGTCTCTGTCCCCGTCTCTGTCTCTGTCTCTGTCTCTGTCTACGCCTCTGTCTCTGCCTCTGTCTCTGTCTCTGTCTCTGTCTCTGTTTCTGTCTCAGCCCCGTATCTGTCTCTGTCTCAGTTTCTGTCTCTGTCGCTGTCTCTCCCTCTGTCCCTGTCTCCGTCTCTCTCCCTGGCTCTGTCTCTGCCTCTGTCTCCGCGTCTGTATCGGTCTCTGCCTCTGTCTCTATCTCTGTCTCTGTCTCTGTCTCTGTCTCTGTCTCTGTCTCTGTCTCTGTCTCTGTCTCTGTCTCTGTCTCTGTCTCCGTCTCTGTCTCTGTCTCCGTCTCCGTCTCTGTCTCTGTCTCTGTCTCTGTCTACGCCTCTGTCTCTGTCTCTGTCTCTGTCTCTGTCTCTGTCTCTGTCTCTGTCTACGCCTCTGTCTCTGTCTCAGCCCCGTATCTGTCTCTGTCTCTGTCTCTGTCTCTGTCTCTGTCTCTGTCTCTGTCTCTGTCTCTGTCTCTGTCTCTGTCTCTGTCTCTGTCTCTGTCTCTGTCTCTGTCTCTGTCTCTGTCTCTGTCTCTGTCTCTGTCTCTGTCTCTGTCTCTGTCTCTGTCTCAGCCCCGTATCTGTCTCTGTCTCTGTTTCTGTCTCTGTCGCTGTCTCTCCCTCTGTCTCTGTCTCTGTCTCTGTCTCTGTCTCTGTCTCTGTCTCTGTCTCTGTCTCTGTCTCTGTCTCTGTCTCTGTCTCTGTCTCCGTCTCCGTCTCCGTCTCCGTCTCCGTCTCCGTCTCCGTCTCCGTCTCCGTCTCTGTCTCTGTCTCTGTCTCTGTCTCTGTCTCTGTCTCTGTCTCTGTCTCTGTCTCTGTCTCTGTCTCTGTCTCTGTCTCTGTCTCTGTCTCTGTCTCCGTCTCCGTCTCCGTCTCCGTCTCCGTCTCCGTCTCCGTCTCTGTCTCTGTCTCTGTCTCTGTCTCTGTCTCTGTCTCTGTCTCTGTCTCTGTCTTTGTCTCTGTCTCTGTCCCTGTCTCGGTCTTTGTCTCCGTCCCTGTCTCTGTCTCTGTCTCTGTCCCTGGCTCTGTCTCTGCCTCTGTCACCGTCTCTGTCTCTGTCTCGGCCTTTGTCTCTGTCTCTGTCTCTGCCTCTGTCTCTGTCTCTGACTCTGTCTCTGTCTCTGTCTCTGTTTCTGTCTCTGTCTCTATCTCTGCCTCCGACTCTGTCGCTGTCCCCGTATATGTCTCCGTGTCTGTCTCCGTCTGCGTCTCTGTCTCTGTCTCTGTCTCTGTGTCTGCCTCTGTCTCTGTCTCTGTCTCTGTCTCTGTCTCTGTCTCTGTCTCTGTCTCTGTCTCTGTCTCTGTCTCTGTCTCTGTCTCTGTCTCTGTCTACGCCTCTGTCTCTGTCTCAGCCCCGTATCTGTCTCTGTCTCTGTTTCTGTCTCTGTCTCTGTCTCTTTCTCTGTCTCCGTCTCTGTCTCTGTCTCGGTCTTTGTCTCCGTCTCTGTTTCTGTCTCTGTCCCTGTCTCTGCCCCGTATCTATCTCTGTCTCTGTTTCTGTCTCTGTCTCTGTCGCTGTCTCTCCCTCTGTCTCTGTCTCCGTCTCTGTCCCTGGCTCTGTCTCTGCCTCTGCCAACGTCTCTGTCTCTGTCTCGGTCTTTGTCTCCGTCTCTGTCTCGGTCTTTGTCTCTGTCTCTGTCTCTGTCTCTGTCTCTGTCTCTGTCTCCGTCTCCGTCTCCGTCTCTGTCTCTGTCTCTGTCTCTGTCTCTGTCTCTGTTTCTGTCTCTGTCTCTGTCTCTGTCTCTGTCTCTGTCTCTGTCTCTGTCTCTGTCTCTGTCTCTGTCTCTGTCCCTGTCTCGGTCTTTGTCTCCGTCCCTGTCTCTGTCTCTGTCTATGTCCCTGGCTCTGTCTCTGCCTCTGTCACCGTCTCTGTCTCTGTCTCGGCCTTTGTCTCTGTCTCTGTCTCTGTGTCTGTCTCTGTCTCTGTCTCTGTCTCTGTCTCTGTCTCCGTCTGCGTCTCTGTCTCTGTCTCTGTCTCTGTGTCTGTCTCTGTCTCTGTCTCTGTCTCTGTCTCTGTCTCTGTCTCTGTCTCTGTCTCTGTCTCTGTCTCTGTCTCTGTCTCTGTCTCTGTCTCTGTCTCTGTCTACGCCTCTGTCTCTGTCTCAGCCCCGTATCTGTCTCTGTCTCTGTTACTGTCTCTGTCTCTGTCTCTTTCTCTGTCTCCGTCTCTGTCTCTGTCTCGGTCTTTGTCTCCGTCTCTGTTTCTGTCTCTGTCCCTGTCTCTGCCCCGTATCTATCTCTGTCTCTGTTTCTGTCTCTGTCTCTGTCGCTGTCTCTCCCTCTGTCTCTGTCTCCGTCTCTGTCCCTGGCTCTGTCTCTGCCTCTGCCAACGTCTCTGTCTCTGTCTCGGTCTTTGTCTCCGTCTCTGTCTCGGTCTTTGTCTCAGTCTCTGTCTCTGTCTCTGTCTCTTTCTCTGTTTCCGTCTCCGTCTGTGTCTCTGTCTCTGTCTCTGTCTCTGTCTCTGTCTCTGTCTCTGTCTACGTCTCTGCCTCTGCCGCTGTCTCTGTCTCAGTCTCAGTCACTGGCTCTGTCTGTGCCTCTGTCTCTGTCTCTGTCTCTGTCTCTGTATACGCCTCTGTCTCTGCCTCTGTCTCTGTCTCGGTCTTTGTCTCCGTCTCTGTCTCTGTCTCTGTCTCTGTCTCTGTCTCCGTCTCTGTCTCTTTCCCCGTCTCCGTCTCTGTCTCTGTCTCTGTCTACGCCTCTGTCTCTGCCTCTGTCTCTGTCTCTGTCTCTGTCTCTGTTTCTGTCTCAGCCCCGTATCTGTCTCTGTCTCTGTTTCTGTCTCTGTCGCTGTCTCTCCCTCTGTCTCTGTCTCCGTCTCTCTCCCTGGCTCTGTCTCTGCCTCTGTCTCCGCGTCTGTATCGGTCTCTGCCTCTGTCTCTATCTCTGTCTCTGTCTCTGTCTCTGTCTCTGTCTCTGTCTCTGTCTCTGTCTCTGTCTCTGTCTCTGTCTCTGTCTACGCCTCTGTCTCTGTCTCAGCCCCGTATCTGTCTCTGTCTCTGTCTCTGTCTCTGTCTCTGTCTCTATCTCTGTCTCTGTCTCTGTCTCTGTCTCTGTCTCTGCCTCTATCTCTGTCTCTGTCTCCGTCTCTGTCTCTGTCTCCGTCTCCGTCTCTGTCTCTGTCTCTGTCTCTGTCTACGCCTCTGTCTCTGCCTCTGTCTCTGTCTCTGTCTCTGTCTCTGTCTCTGTCTCTGTCTCTGTCTCTGTCTCTGTCTCTGTCTCTGTCTCTGTCTCTGTCTCTGTCTCTGTCTCTGTCTCTGTCTACGCCTCTGTCTCTGTCTCAGCCCCGTATCTGTCTCTGTCTCTGTTTCTGTCTCTGTCTCTGTCTCTGTCTCTGTCTCTGTCTCTGTCTCTGTCTCTGTCTCTGTCTCTGTCTCTGTCTCTGTCTCTGTCTCTGTCTCTGTCTCTGTCTCTGTCTCTGTCCCTGTCTCTGTCTCTGTCTCTGTCTCTGTCTCTGTCTCTGTCTCTGTCTCTGTCTCTGTCTGTGTCTCTGTCTCTGTCTCTGTCCCTGTCTCGGTCTTTGTCTCCGTCCCTGTCTCTGTCTCTGTCTCTGTCTCCGTCTCTGTCCCTGGCTCTGTCTCTGCCTCTGCCAACGTCTCTGTCTCTGTCTCGGTCTTTGTCTCCGTCTCTGTCTCGGTCTTTGTCTCTGTCTCTGTCTCTGTCTCTGTCTACGCCTCTGTCTCTGTCTCAGCCCCGTATCTGTCTCTGTCTCTGTTTCTGTCTCTGTCTCTGTCTCTGTCTCTGTCTCTGTCTCTGTCTCTGTCTCTGTCTCTGTCTCTGTCTCTGTCTCTGTCTCTGTCTCTGTCTCTGTCTCTGTCTCTGTCTACGCCTCTGTCTCTGTCTCAGCCCCGTATCTGTCTCTGTCTCTGTCTCTGTCTCTGTCTCTGTCTCTGTCTCTGTCTCTGTCTCTGTCTCTGTCTCTGTCTCTGTCTCTGTCTCTGTCTCTGTCTCTGTCTCTGTCTCTGTCTCTGTCTCTGTCTCTGTCTCTGTCTCTGTCTCTGTCTCTGTCTCTGTCTCTGTCTCTGTCTCTGTCTCTGTCTCTGTCTCTGTCTCTGTCTCTGTCTCTGTCTCTGTCTCTGTCTCTGTCTCTGTCTCTGTCTCTGTCTCTGTCTCTGTCTCTGTCTCTGTCTCTGTCTCTGTCTCTGTCTCTGTCTGTGTCTCTGTCTCTGTCTCTGTCCCTGTCTCGGTCTTTGTCTCCGTCCCTGTCTCTGTCTCTGTCTCTGTCCCTGGCTCTGTCTCTGCCTCTGTCACCGTCTCTGTCTCTGTCTCGGCCTTTGTCTCTGTCTCTGTCTCTGCCTCTGTCTCTGTCTCTGACTCTGTCTCTGTCTCTGTCTCTGTTTCTGTCTCTGTCTCTATCTCTGCCTCCGACTCTGTCGCTGTCCCCGTATATGTCTCCGTGTCTGTCTCCGTCTGCGTCTCTGTCTCTGTCTCTGTCTCTGTGTCTGTCTCTGTCTCTGTCTCTGTCTCTGTCTCTGTCTCTGTCTCTGTCTCTGTCTCTGTCTCTGTCTCTGTCTCTGTCTCTGTCTCTGTCTCTGTCTCTGTCTCTGTCTCTGTCTACGCCTCTGTCTCTGTCTCAGCCCCGTATCTGTGTCTGTCTCTGTTTCTGTCTCTGTCTCTGTCTCTTTCTCTGTCTCCGTCTCTGTCTCTGTCTCGGTCTTTGTCTCCGTCTCTGTTTCTGTCTCTGTCCCTGTCTCTGCCCCGTATCTATCTCTGTCTCTGTTTCTGTCTCTGTCTCTGTCGCTGTCTCTCCCTCTGTCTCTGTCTCTGTCTCTGTCTCTGTCTCTGTCTCTGTCTCTGTCTCTGTCTCTGTCTCTGTCTCTGTCTCTGTCTCTGTCTCTGTCTCTGTCTCTGTCTCTGTCTCTGTCTCTGTCCCTGTCTCGGTCTTTGTCTCCGTCCCTGTCTCTGTCTCTGTCTCTGTCCCTGGCTCTGTCTCTGCCTCTGTCACCGTCTCTGTCTCTGTCTCGGCCTTTGTCTCTGTCTCTGTCTCTGCCTCTGTCTCTGTCTCTGACTCTGTCTCTGTCTCTGTCTCTGTTTCTGTCTCTGTCTCTATCTCTGCCTCCGA
>CAMAOD020000094.1:767500-785000 GCA_945859595.2 Megachile willughbiella | reverse complement strand
CTCTGTCTCTGTCTCCGTCTCTGTCCCTGTCTCCGTCTCCGTCTCTGTCTCTGTCTCTGTCTACGCCTCTGTCTCCGTCTCCGTCTCCGTCTCCGTCTCCGTCTCCGTCTCTGTCTCTGTCTCTGTCTCTGTCTCTGTCTCTGTCTCTGTCTCTGTCTCTGTCTCTGTCTCTGTCTCTGTCTCTGTCTCTGTCTCTGTCTCTGTCTCTGTCTCTGTTTCTGTCTCTGTCCCTGTCTCGGTCTTTGTCTCCGTCCCTGTCTCTGTCTCTGTCTCTGTCCCTGGCTCTGTCTCTGCCTCTGTCACCGTCTCTGTCTCTGTCTCGGCCTTTGTCTCTGTCTCTGTCTCTGCCTCTGTCTCTGTCTCTGTCTCTGTCTCTGTCTCTGTCTCTGTTTCTGTCTCTGTCTCTATCTCTGCCTCCGACTCTGTCGCTGTCCCCGTATATGTCTCCGTGTCTGTCTCCGTCTGCGTCTCTGTCTCTGTCTCTGTCTCTGTGTCTGTCTCTGTCTCTGTCTCTGTCTCTGTCTCTGTCTCTGTCTCTGTCTCTGTCTCTGTTTCTGTCTCTGTCTCTGTCGCTGTCTCTCCCTCTGTCTCTGTCTCCGTCTCTGTCCCTGGCTCTGTCTCTGCCTCTGCCAACGTCTCTGTCTCTGTCTCGGTCTTTGTCTCCGTCTCTGTCTCGGTCTTTGTCTCAGTCTCTGTCTCTGTCTCTGTCTCTTTCTCTGTCTCTGTCTCTGTCTCTGTCTCTGTCTCTGTCTCTGTCTCTGTCTCTGTCTCTGTCTCTGTCTCTGTCTCTGTCTCTGTCTCTGTCTCTGTCTCTGTCTCTGTCCCTGTCTCGGTCTTTGTCTCCGTCCCTGTCTCTGTCTCTGTCTCTGTCCCTGGCTCTGTCTCTGCCTCTGTCACCGTCTCTGTCTCTGTCTCGGCCTTTGTCTCTGTCTCTGTCTCTGCCTCTGTCTCTGTCTCTGACTCTGTCTCTGTCTCTGTCTCTGTTTCTGTCTCTGTCTCTATCTCTGCCTCCGACTCTGTCGCTGTCCCCGTATATGTCTCCGTGTCTGTCTCCGTCTGCGTCTCTGTCTCTGTCTCTGTCTCTGTGTCTGTCTCTGTCTCTGTCTCTGTCTCTGTCTCTGTCTCTGTCTCTGTCTCTGTCTCTGTCTCTGTCTCTGTCTCTGTCTCCGTCTCTGTCTCTGTCCCCGTCTCTGTCTCTGTCTCTGTCTCTGTCTACGCCTCTGTCTCTGTCTCTGTCTCTGTCTCTGTCTCTGTCTCTGTCTCTGTCTCCGTCTCTGTCTCTGTCCCCGTCTCTGTCTCTGTCTCTGTCTCTGTCTACGCCTCTGTCTCTGCCTCTGTCTCTGTCTCTGTCTCTGTCTCTGTTTCTGTCTCAGCCCCGTATCTGTCTCTGTCTCTGTTTCTGTCTCTGTCGCTGTCTCTCCCTCTGTCTCTGTCTCCGTCTCTGTCTCTGTCTCCGTCTCCGTCTCCGTCTCTGTCTCTGTCTCTGTCTCTGTCTACGCCTCTGTCTCCGTCTCCGTCTCCGTCTCCGTCTCCGTCTCCGTCTCTGTCTCTGTCTCTGTCTCTGTCTCTGTCTCTGTCTCTGTCTCTGTCTCTGTCTCTGTCTCTGTCTCTATTCTCTGTCTCTGTCTCTGTCTCTGTCTCTGTCTCTGTCTCTGTCTCTGTCTCTGTCTCTGTCTCTGTCTCTGTCTCTGTCTCTGTCTCTGTCTCTGTCTCTGTCTCTGTCTCTGTCTCTGTCTCTGTCTCTGTCTCTGTCTCTGTCTCTGTCTCTGTCTCTGTCTCTGTCTCTGTCTCTGTCTCTGTCTCTGTCTCTGTCTCAGCCCCGTATCTGTCTCTGTCTCTGTTTCTGTCTCTGTCGCTGTCTCTGTCTCTGTCTCTGTCTCTGTCTCTGTCTCTGTCTCTGTCTCTGTCTCTGTCTCTGTCTCTGTCTCTGTCCCTGTCTCGGTCTTTGTCTCCGTCCCTGTCTCTGTCTCTGTCTCTGTCCCTGGCTCTGTCTCTGCATCTGTCAGCGTCTCTGTCTCTGTCTCGGCCTTTGTCTCTGTCTCTGTCTCTGCCTCTGTCTCTGTCTCTGACTCTGTCTCTGTCTCTGTCTCTGTTTCTGTCTCTGTCTCTATCTCTGCCTCCGACTCTGTCGCTGTCCCTGTATATGTCTCCGTGTCTGTCTCCGTCTGCGTCTCTGTCTCTGTCTCTGTCTCTGTGTCTGTCTCTGTCTCTGTCTCTGTGTCTGTCTCTGTCTCTGTCTCTGTCTCTGTCTCTGTCTCTGTCTCTGTCTCTGTCTCTGTCTCTGTCTCTGTCTCTGTCTCTGTCTCTGTCTCTGTCTCTGTCTCTGTCTCTGTCTCTGTCTCTGTCTACGCCTCTGTCTCTGTCTCAGCCCCGTATCTGTCTCTGTCTCTGTTTCTGTTTCTGTCTCTGTCTCTTTCTCTGTCTCCGTCTCTGTCTCTGTCTCGGTCTTTGTCTCCGTCTCTGTTTCTGTCTCTGTCCCTGTCTCTGCCCCGTATCTATCTCTGTCTCTGTTTCTGTCTCTGTCTCTGTCGCTGTCTCTCCCTCTGTCTCTGTCTCCGTCTCTGTCCCTGGCTCTGTCTCTGCCTCTGCCAACGTCTCTGTCTCTGTCTCGGTCTTTGTCTCCGTCTCTGTCTCGGTCTTTGTCTCAGTCTCTGTCTCTGTCTCTGTCTCTGTCTCTGTCTCTGTCTCTGTCTCTGTCTCCGTCTCTGTCTCTGCCGCTGTCTCTGTCTCAGTCTCAGTCACTGGCTCTCTCTGTGCCTCTGTCTCCGTCTCTGCCTCTGTCTCTGTCTCGGTCTTTGTCTCCGTCTCTGTCTCTGTCGCTGTCTCTGTCTCTGTCTCTGTCTCTGTCTCTGTCTCTGTCTCTGTCTCTGTCTCTGTCTCTGTCTCCGTCTCTGTCTCTGTCCCCGTCTCTGTCTCTGTCTCTGTCTCTGTCTACGCCTCTGTCTCTGCCTCTGTCTCTGTCTCTGTCTCTGTCTCTGTTTCTGTCTCAGCCCCGTATCTGTCTCTGTCTCTGTTTCTGTCTCTGTCGCTGTCTCTCCCTCTGTCTCTGTCTCCGTCTCTGTCTCTGTCTCCGTCTCCGTCTCCGTCTCTGTCTCTGTCTCTGTCTCTGTCTACGCCTCTGTCTCCGTCTCCGTCTCCGTCTCCGTCTCCGTCTCCGTCTCTGTCTCTGTCTCTGTCTCTGTCTCTGTCTCTGTCTCTGTCTCTGTCTCTGTCTCTGTCTCTGTCTCTATTCTCTGTCTCTGTCTCTGTCTCTGTCTCTGTCTCTGTCTTTGTCTCTGTCTCTGTCTCTGTCTCTGTCTCTGTCTCTGTCTCTGTCTCTGTCTCTGTCTCTGTCTCAGCCCCGTATCTGTCTCTGTCTCTGTTTCTGTCTCTGTCGCTGTCTCTGTCTCTGTCTCTGTCTCTGTCTCTGTCTCTGTCTCTGTCTCTGTCTCTGTCTCTGTCTCTGTCCCTGTCTCGGTCTTTGTCTCCGTCCCTGTCTCTGTCTCTGTCTCTGTCCCTGGCTCTGTCTCTGCATCTGTCAGCGTCTCTGTCTCTGTCTCGGCCTTTGTCTCTGTCTCTGTCTCTGCCTCTGTCTCTGTCTCTGACTCTGTCTCTGTCTCTGTCTCTGTTTCTGTCTCTGTCTCTATCTCTGCCTCCGACTCTGTCGCTGTCCCTGTATATGTCTCCGTGTCTGTCTCCGTCTGCGTCTCTGTCTCTGTCTCTGTCTCTGTGTCTGTCTCTGTCTCTGTCTCTGTCTCTGTCTCTGTCTCTGTCTCTGTCTCTGTCTCTGTCTCTGTCTCTGTCTCTGTCTCTGTCTCTGTCTACGCCTCTGTCTCTGTCTCAGCCCCGTATCTGTCTCTGTCTCTGTTTCTGTCTCTGTCTCTGTCTCTTTCTCTGTCTCCGTCTCTGTCTCTGTCTCGGTCTTTGTCTCCGTCTCTGTTTCTGTCTCTGTCCCTGTCTCTGCCCCGTATCTATCTCTGTCTCTGTTTCTGTCTCTGTCTCTGTCGCTGTCTCTCCCTCTGTCTCTGTCTCCGTCTCTGTCCCTGGCTCTGTCTCTGCCTCTGCCAACGTCTCTGTCTCTGTCTCGGTCTTTGTCTCCGTCTCTGTCTCGGTCTTTGTCTCAGTCTCTGTCTCTGTCTCTGTCTCTTTCTCTGTTTCCGTCTCCGTCTGTGTCTCTGTCTCTGTCTCTGTCTCTGTCTTTATCTCTGTCTCTGTCTCTGTCTCTGTCTGTGTCTCTGTCTCCGTCTCTGTCTCTGCCGCTGTCTCTGTCTCAGTCTCAGTCACTGGCTCTGTCTGTGCCTCTGTCTCCGTCTCTGCCTCTGTCTCTGTCTCGGTCTTTGTCTCCGTCTCTGTCTCTGTCTCTGTCTCTGTCTCTGTCTCTGTCTCTGTCTCTGTCTCTGTCTCTGTCTCTGTCTCTGTCTCTGTCTCTGTCTCTGTCTCTGTCTCTGTCTCTGTCTCCGTCTCTGTCTCTGTCCCCGTCTCTGTCTCTGTCTCTGTCTCTGTCTACGCCTCTGTCTCTGCCTCTGTCTCTGTCTCTGTCTCTGTCTCTGTTTCTGTCTCAGCCCCGTATCTGTCTCTGTCTCTGTTTCTGTCTCTGTCGCTGTCTCTCCCTCTGTCTCCGTCTCTGTCTCTGTCTCTGTCTCTGTCTACGCCTCTGTCTCTCCCTCTGTCTCTGTCTCTGTCTCTGTCTCTGTCTCTGTCTCTGTCTCTGTCTCTGTCTCTGTCTCTGTCTCTGTCTCTGTCTCTGTCTCTGTCTCTGTCTCTGTCTCTGTCTCTGTCTCTGTCTCTGTCTCTGTCTCCGTCTCTGTCTCTGTCTCCGTCTCCGTCTCTGTCTCTGTCTCTGTCTCTCCCTCTGTCTCTGTCTCTGTCTCTGTCTCTGTCTCTGTCTCTGCCTCTGTCTCTGTCTCTGTCTCTGTCTCTGTCTCTGTCTCTGTCTCTGTCTCTGTCTCTGTCTCTGTCTCTGTCTCTGTCTCTGTCTCTGTCTCTGTCTCTGTCTCTGTCTCTGTCTCTGTCTCTGTCTCTGTCTCTGTCTCTGTCTCTGTCTCTGTCTCTGTCTCTGTCTCTGTCTCTGTCTCTGTCTCTGTCTCTGTCTACGCCTCTGTCTCTGTCTCAGCCCCGTATCTGTCTCTGTCTCTGTTTCTGTCTCTGTCTCTGTCTCTGTCTCTGTCTACGCCTCTGTCTCTGTCTCTGTCTCGGTCTTTGTCTCCGTCTCTGTTTCTGTCTCTGTCCCTGTCTCTGCCCCGTATCTATCTCTGTCTCTGTTTCTGTCTCTGTCTCTGTCGCTGTCTCTCCCTCTGTCTCTGTCTCCGTCTCTGTCCCTGGCTCTGTCTCTGCCTCTGCCAACGTCTCTGTCTCTGTCTCGGTCTTTGTCTCCGTCTCTGTCTCGGTCTTTGTCTCAGTCTCTGTCTCTGTCTCTGTCTCTTTCTCTGTTTCCGTCTCCGTCTGTGTCTCTGTCTCTGTCTCTGTCTCTGTCTTTGTCTCTGTCTCTGTCTCTGTCTCTGTCTGTGTCTCTGTCTCCGTCTCTGTCTCTGCCGCTGTCTCTGTCTCAGTCTCAGTCACTGGCTCTGTCTGTGCCTCTGTCTCCGTCTCTGCCTCTGTCTCTGTCTCGGTCTTTGTCTCCGTCTCTGTCTCTGTCTCTGTCTCTGTCTCTGTCCCTGTCTCTGTCTCTGTCTCTGTCTCTGTCTCTGTCTCTGTCTCTGTCTCCGTCTCTGTCTCTGTCCCCGTCTCTGTCTCTGTCTCTGTCTCTGTCTACGCCTCTGTCTCTGCCTCTGTCTCTGTCTCTGTCTCTGTCTCTGTTTCTGTCTCAGCCCCGTATCTGTCTCTGTCTCTGTTTCTGTCTCTGTCGCTGTCTCTCCCTCTGTCTCTGTCTCCGTCTCTCTCCCTGGCTCTGTCTCTGCCTCTGTCTCCGCGTCTGTATCGGTCTCTGCCTCTGTCTCTATCTCTGTCTCTGTCTCTGTCTCTGTCTCTGTCTCTGTCTCTGTCTCTGTCTCTGTCTCTGTCTCTGTCTCCGTCTCTGTCTCTGTCTCCGTCTCCGTCTCTGTCTCTGTCTCTGTCTCTGTCTACGCCTCTGTCTCTCCCTCTGTCTCTGTCTCTGTCTCTGTCTCTGTCTCTGTCTCTGCCTCTGTCTCTGTCTCTGTCTCTGTCTCTGTCTCTGTCTACGCCTCTGTCTCTGTCTCAGCCCCATATCTGTCTCTGTCTCTGTCTCTGTCTCTGTCTCTATCTCTGTCTCTGTCTCTGTCTCTGTCTCTGTCTACGCCTCTGTCTCTGCCTCTGTCTCTGTCTCTGTCTCTGTCTCTGTCTCTGTCTCTGTCTCTGTCTCTGTCTCTGTCCCTGTCTCGGTCTTTGTCTCCGTCCCTGTCTCTGTCTCTGTCTCTGTCCCTGGCTCTGTCTCTGCATCTGTCAGCGTCTCTGTCTCTGTCTCGGCCTTTGTCTCTGTCTCTGTCTCTGCCTCTGTCTCTGTCTCTGACTCTGTCTCTGTCTCTGTCTCTGTTTCTGTCTCTGTCTCTATCTCTGCCTCCGACTCTGTCGCTGTCCCTGTATATGTCTCCGTGTCTGTCTCCGTCTGCGTCTCTGTCTCTGTCTCTGTCTCTGTGTCTGTCTCTGTCTCTGTCTCTGTCTCTGTCTCTGTCTCTGTCTCTGTCTCTGTCTCTGTCTCTGTCTCTGTCTCTGTCTCTGTCTCTGTCTACGCCTCTGTCTCTGTCTCAGCCCCGTATCTGTCTCTGTCTCTGTTTCTGTCTCTGTCTCTGTCTCTTTCTCTGTCTCCGTCTCTGTCTCTGTCTCGGTCTTTGTCTCCGTCTCTGTTTCTGTCTCTGTCCCTGTCTCTGCCCCGTATCTATCTCTGTCTCTGTTTCTGTCTCTGTCTCTGTCGCTGTCTCTCCCTCTGTCTCTGTCTCCGTCTCTGTCCCTGGCTCTGTCTCTGCCTCTGCCAACGTCTCTGTCTCTGTCTCGGTCTTTGTCTCCGTCTCTGTCTCGGTCTTTGTCTCAGTCTCTGTCTCTGTCTCTGTCTCTTTCTCTGTTTCCGTCTCCGTCTGTGTCTCTGTCTCTGTCTCTGTCTCTGTCTTTGTCTCTGTCTCTGTCTCTGTCTCTGTCTGTGTCTCTGTCTCCGTCTCTGTCTCTGCCGCTGTCTCTGTCTCAGTCTCAGTCACTGGCTCTGTCTGTGCCTCTGTCTCCGTCTCTGCCTCTGTCTCTGTCTCGGTCTTTGTCTCCGTCTCTGTCTTTGTCTCTGTTTCTGTCTCTGTCTCTGTCTCTGTCTCTGTCTCTGTCTCTGTCTCTGTCTCTGTCTCTGTCTCTGTCTCTGTCTCTGTCTCCGTCTCTGTCTCTGTCCCCGTCTCTGTCTCTGTCTCTGTCTCTGTCTACGCCTCTGTCTCTGCCTCTGTCTCTGTCTCTGTCTCTGTCTCTGTTTCTGTCTCAGCCCCGTATCTGTCTCTGTCTCTGTTTCTGTCTCTGTCGCTGTCTCTCCCTCTGTCTCCGTCTCTGTCTCTGTCTCTGTCTCTGTCTACGCCTCTGTCTCTCCCTCTGTCTCTGTCTCTGTCTCTGTCTCTGTCTCTGTCTCTGTCTCTGTCTCTGTCTCTGTCTCTGTCTCTGTCTCTGTCTCTGTCTCTGTCTCTGTCTCTGTCTCTGTCTCTGTCTCTGTCTCCGTCTCTGTCTCTGTCTCCGTCTCCGTCTCTGTCTCTGTCTCTGTCTCTCCCTCTGTCTCTGTCTCTGTCTCTGTCTCTGTCTCTGTCTCTGCCTCTGTCTCTGTCTCTGTCTCTGTCTCTGTCTCTGTCTCTGTCTCTGTCTCTGTGTCTGTCTCTGTCTCTGTCTCTGTGTCTGTCTCTGTCTCTGTCTCTGTCTCTGTCTCTGTCTCTGTCTCTGTCTCTGTCTCTGTCTCTGTCTCTGTCTCTGTCTCTGTCTCTGTCTCTGTCTCTGTCTCTGTCTCTGTCTCTGTCTCTGTCTCTGTCTACGCCTCTGTCTCTGTCTCAGCCCCGTATCTGTCTCTGTCTCTGTTTCTGTTTCTGTCTCTGTCTCTTTCTCTGTCTCCGTCTCTGTCTCTGTCTCGGTCTTTGTCTCCGTCTCTGTTTCTGTCTCTGTCCCTGTCTCTGCCCCGTATCTATCTCTGTCTCTGTTTCTGTCTCTGTCTCTGTCGCTGTCTCTCCCTCTGTCTCTGTCTCCGTCTCTGTCCCTGGCTCTGTCTCTGCCTCTGCCAACGTCTCTGTCTCTGTCTCGGTCTTTGTCTCCGTCTCTGTCTCGGTCTTTGTCTCAGTCTCTGTCTCTGTCTCTGTCTCTGTCTCTGTCTCTGTCTCTGTCTCTGTCTCTGTCTCCGTCTCTGTCTCTGCCGCTGTCTCTGTCTCAGTCTCAGTCACTGGCTCTCTCTGTGCCTCTGTCTCCGTCTCTGCCTCTGTCTCTGTCTCGGTCTTTGTCTCCGTCTCTGTCTCTGTCGCTGTCTCTGTCTCTGTCTCTGTCTCTGTCTCTGTCTCTGTCTCTGTCTCTGTCTCTGTCTCTGTCTCTGTCTCCGTCTCTGTCTCTGTCCCCGTCTCTGTCTCTGTCTCTGTCTCTGTCTACGCCTCTGTCTCTGCCTCTGTCTCTGTCTCTGTCTCTGTCTCTGTTTCTGTCTCAGCCCCGTATCTGTCTCTGTCTCTGTTTCTGTCTCTGTCGCTGTCTCTCCCTCTGTCTCTGTCTCCGTCTCTGTCTCTGTCTCCGTCTCCGTCTCCGTCTCTGTCTCTGTCTCTGTCTCTGTCTACGCCTCTGTCTCCGTCTCCGTCTCCGTCTCCGTCTCCGTCTCCGTCTCTGTCTCTGTCTCTGTCTCTGTCTCTGTCTCTGTCTCTGTCTCTGTCTCTGTCTCTGTCTCTGTCTCTATTCTCTGTCTCTGTCTCTGTCTCTGTCTCTGTCTCTGTCTCTGTCTCTGTCTCTGTCTCTGTCTCTGTCTCTGTCTCTGTCTCTGTCTCTGTCTCTGTCTCTGTCTCAGCCCCGTATCTGTCTCTGTCTCTGTTTCTGTCTCTGTCGCTGTCTCTGTCTCTGTCTCTGTCTCTGTCTCTGTCTCTGTCTCTGTCTCTGTCTCTGTCTCTGTCTCTGTCCCTGTCTCGGTCTTTGTCTCCGTCCCTGTCTCTGTCTCTGTCTCTGTCCCTGGCTCTGTCTCTGCATCTGTCAGCGTCTCTGTCTCTGTCTCGGCCTTTGTCTCTGTCTCTGTCTCTGCCTCTGTCTCTGTCTCTGACTCTGTCTCTGTCTCTGTCTCTGTTTCTGTCTCTGTCTCTATCTCTGCCTCCGACTCTGTCGCTGTCCCTGTATATGTCTCCGTGTCTGTCTCCGTCTGCGTCTCTGTCTCTGTCTCTGTCTCTGTGTCTGTCTCTGTCTCTGTCTCTGTCTCTGTCTCTGTCTCTGTCTCTGTCTCTGTCTCTGTCTCTGTCTCTGTCTCTGTCTCTGTCTCTGTCTACGCCTCTGTCTCTGTCTCAGCCCCGTATCTGTCTCTGTCTCTGTTTCTGTCTCTGTCTCTGTCTCTTTCTCTGTCTCCGTCTCTGTCTCTGTCTCGGTCTTTGTCTCCGTCTCTGTTTCTGTCTCTGTCCCTGTCTCTGCCCCGTATCTATCTCTGTCTCTGTTTCTGTCTCTGTCTCTGTCGCTGTCTCTCCCTCTGTCTCTGTCTCCGTCTCTGTCCCTGGCTCTGTCTCTGCCTCTGCCAACGTCTCTGTCTCTGTCTCGGTCTTTGTCTCCGTCTCTGTCTCGGTCTTTGTCTCAGTCTCTGTCTCTGTCTCTGTCTCTTTCTCTGTTTCCGTCTCCGTCTGTGTCTCTGTCTCTGTCTCTGTCTCTGTCTTTGTCTCTGTCTCTGTCTCTGTCTCTGTCTGTGTCTCTGTCTCCGTCTCTGTCTCTGCCGCTGTCTCTGTCTCAGTCTCAGTCACTGGCTCTGTCTGTGCCTCTGTCTCCGTCTCTGCCTCTGTCTCTGTCTCGGTCTTTGTCTCCGTCTCTGTCTCTGTCTCTGTCTCTGTCTCTGTCTCTGTCTCTGTCTCTGTCTCGGTCTCTGTCTCTGTCTCTGTCTCTGTCTCTGTCTCTGTCTCTGTCTCCGTCTCTGTCTCTGTCCCCGTCTCTGTCTCTGTCTCTGTCTCTGTCTACGCCTCTGTCTCTGCCTCTGTCTCTGTCTCTGTCTCTGTCTCTGTTTCTGTCTCAGCCCCGTATCTGTCTCTGTCTCTGTTTCTGTCTCTGTCGCTGTCTCTCCCTCTGTCTCCGTCTCTGTCTCTGTCTCTGTCTCTGTCTACGCCTCTGTCTCTCCCTCTGTCTCTGTCTCTGTCTCTGTCTCTGTCTCTGTCTCTGTCTCTGTCTCTGTCTCTGTCTCTGTCTCTGTCTCTGTCTCTGTCTCTGTCTCTGTCTCTGTCTCTGTCTCTGTCTCTGTCTCTGTCTCCGTCTCTGTCTCTGTCTCCGTCTCCGTCTCTGTCTCTGTCTCTGTCTCTCCCTCTGTCTCTGTCTCTGTCTCTGTCTCTGTCTCTGTCTCTGCCTCTGTCTCTGTCTCTGTCTCTGTCTCTGTCTCTGTCTCTGTCTCTGTCTCTGTCTCTGTCTCTGTCTCTGTCTCTGTCTCTGTCTCTGTCTCTGTCTCTGTCTCTGTCTCTGTCTCTGTCTCTGTCTCTGTCTCTGTCTCTGTCTCTGTCTCTGTCTCTGTCTCTGTCTCTGTCTCTGTCTCTGTCTCTGTCTCTGTCTCTGTCTACGCCTCTGTCTCTGTCTCAGCCCCGTATCTGTCTCTGTCTCTGTTTCTGTCTCTGTCTCTGTCTCTGTCTCTTTCTCTGTCTCCGTCTCTGTCTCTGTCTCGGTCTTTGTCTCCGTCTCTGTTTCTGTCTCTGTCCCTGTCTCTGCCCCGTATCTATCTCTGTCTCTGTTTCTGTCTCTGTCTCTGTCGCTGTCTCTCCCTCTGTCTCTGTCTCCGTCTCTGTCCCTGGCTCTGTCTGTGCCTCTGCCAACGTCTCTGTCTCTGTCTCGGTCTTTGTCTCCGTCTCTGTCTCGGTCTTTGTCTCAGTCTCTGTCTCTGTCTCTGTCTCTTTCTCTGTTTCCGTCTCCGTCTGTGTCTCTGTCTCTGTCTCTGTCTCTGTCTTTGTCTCTGTCTCTGTCTCTGTCTCTGTCTGTGTCTCTGTCTCCGTCTCTGTCTCTGCCGCTGTCTCTGTCTCAGTCTCAGTCACTGGCTCTGTCTGTGCCTCTGTCTCCGTCTCTGCCTCTGTCTCTGTCTCGGTCTTTGTCTCCGTCTCTGTCTCTGTCTCTGTCTCTGTCTCTGTCCCTGTCTCTGTCTCTGTCTCTGTCTCTGTCTCTGTCTCTGTCTCTGTCTCCGTCTCTGTCTCTGTCCCCGTCTCTGTCTCTGTCTCTGTCTCTGTCTACGCCTCTGTCTCTGCCTCTGTCTCTGTCTCTGTCTCTGTCTCTGTTTCTGTCTCAGCCCCGTATCTGTCTCTGTCTCTGTTTCTGTCTCTGTCGCTGTCTCTCCCTCTGTCTCTGTCTCCGTCTCTCTCCCTGGCTCTGTCTCTGCCTCTGTCTCCGCGTCTGTATCGGTCTCTGCCTCTGTCTCTATCTCTGTCTCTGTCTCTGTCTCTGTCTCTGTCTCTGTCTCTGTCTCTGTCTCTGTCTCTGTCTCTGTCTCTGTCTCCGTCTCTGTCTCTGTCTCCGTCTCCGTCTCTGTCTCTGTCTCTGTCTCTGTCTACGCCTCTGTCTCTCCCTCTGTCTCTGTCTCTGTCTCTGTCTCTGTCTCTGTCTCTGCCTCTGTCTCTGTCTCTGTCTCTGTCTCTGTCTCTGTCTACGCCTCTGTCTCTGTCTCAGCCCCATATCTGTCTCTGTCTCTGTCTCTGTCTCTGTCTCTATCTCTGTCTCTGTCTCTGTCTCTGTCTCTGTCTACGCCTCTGTCTCTGCCTCTGTCTCTGTCTCTGTCTCTGTCTCTGTCTCTGTCTCTGTCTCTGTCTCTGTCTCTGTCCCTGTCTCGGTCTTTGTCTCCGTCCCTGTCTCTGTCTCTGTCTCTGTCCCTGGCTCTGTCTCTGCATCTGTCAGCGTCTCTGTCTCTGTCTCGGCCTTTGTCTCTGTCTCTGTCTCTGCCTCTGTCTCTGTCTCTGACTCTGTCTCTGTCTCTGTCTCTGTTTCTGTCTCTGTCTCTATCTCTGCCTCCGACTCTGTCGCTGTCCCTGTATATGTCTCCGTGTCTGTCTCCGTCTGCGTCTCTGTCTCTGTCTCTGTCTCTGTGTCTGTCTCTGTCTCTGTCTCTGTCTCTGTCTCTGTCTCTGTCTCTGTCTCTGTCTCTGTCTCTGTCTCTGTCTCTGTCTCTGTCTCTGTCTACGCCTCTGTCTCTGTCTCAGCCCCGTATCTGTCTCTGTCTCTGTTTCTGTCTCTGTCTCTGTCTCTTTCTCTGTCTCCGTCTCTGTCTCTGTCTCGGTCTTTGTCTCCGTCTCTGTTTCTGTCTCTGTCCCTGTCTCTGCCCCGTATCTATCTCTGTCTCTGTTTCTGTCTCTGTCTCTGTCGCTGTCTCTCCCTCTGTCTCTGTCTCCGTCTCTGTCCCTGGCTCTGTCTCTGCCTCTGCCAACGTCTCTGTCTCTGTCTCGGTCTTTGTCTCCGTCTCTGTCTCGGTCTTTGTCTCAGTCTCTGTCTCTGTCTCTGTCTCTTTCTCTGTTTCCGTCTCCGTCTGTGTCTCTGTCTCTGTCTCTGTCTCTGTCTTTGTCTCTGTCTCTGTCTCTGTCTCTGTCTGTGTCTCTGTCTCCGTCTCTGTCTCTGCCGCTGTCTCTGTCTCAGTCTCAGTCACTGGCTCTGTCTGTGCCTCTGTCTCCGTCTCTGCCTCTGTCTCTGTCTCGGTCTTTGTCTCCGTCTCTGTCTTTGTCTCTGTCTCTGTCTCTGTCTCTGTCTCTGTCTCTGTCTCTGTCTCTGTCTCTGTCTCTGTCTCTGTCTCTGTCTCTGTCTCTGTCTCCGTCTCTGTCTCTGTCCCCGTCTCTGTCTCTGTCTCTGTCTCTGTCTACGCCTCTGTCTCTGCCTCTGTCTCTGTCTCTGTCTCTGTCTCTGTTTCTGTCTCAGCCCCGTATCTGTCTCTGTCTCTGTTTCTGTCTCTGTCGCTGTCTCTCCCTCTGTCTCCGTCTCTGTCTCTGTCTCTGTCTCTGTCTACGCCTCTGTCTCTCCCTCTGTCTCTGTCTCTGTCTCTGTCTCTGTCTCTGTCTCTGTCTCTGTCTCTGTCTCTGTCTCTGTCTCTGTCTCTGTCTCTGTCTCTGTCTCTGTCTCTGTCTCTGTCTCTGTCTCTGTCTCCGTCTCTGTCTCTGTCTCCGTCTCCGTCTCTGTCTCTGTCTCTGTCTCTCCCTCTGTCTCTGTCTCTGTCTCTGTCTCTGTCTCTGTCTCTGCCTCTGTCTCTGTCTCTGTCTCTGTCTCTGTCTCTGTCTCTGTCTCTGTCTCTGTCTCTGTCTCTGTCTCTGTCTCTGTCTCTGTCTCTGTCTCTGTCTCTGTCTCTGTCTCTGTCTCTGTCTCTGTCTCTGTCTCTGTCTCTGTCTCTGTCTCTGTCTCTGTCTCTGTCTCTGTCTCTGTCTCTGTCTCTGTCTCTGTCTACGCCTCTGTCTCTGTCTCAGCCCCGTATCTGTCTCTGTCTCTGTTTCTGTCTCTGTCTCTGTCTCTGTCTCTTTCTCTGTCTCCGTCTCTGTCTCTGTCTCGGTCTTTGTCTCCGTCTCTGTTTCTGTCTCTGTCCCTGTCTCTGCCCCGTATCTATCTCTGTCTCTGTTTCTGTCTCTGTCTCTGTCGCTGTCTCTCCCTCTGTCTCTGTCTCCGTCTCTGTCCCTGGCTCTGTCTCTGCCTCTGCCAACGTCTCTGTCTCTGTCTCGGTCTTTGTCTCCGTCTCTGTCTCGGTCTTTGTCTCAGTCTCTGTCTCTGTCTCTGTCTCTTTCTCTGTTTCCGCCTCCGTCTGTGTCTCTGTCTCTGTCTCTGTCTCTGTCTTTGTCTCTGTCTCTGTCTCTGTCTCTGTCTGTGTCTCTGTCTCCGTCTCTGTCTCTGCCGCTGTCTCTGTCTCAGTCTCAGTCACTGGCTCTGTCTGTGCCTCTGTCTCCGTCTCTGCCTCTGTCTCTGTCTCGGTCTTTGTCTCCGTCTCTGTCTCTGTCTCTGTCTCTGTCTCTGTCCCTGTCTCTGTCTCTGTCTCTGTCTCTGTCTCTGTCTCTGTCTCCGTCTCTGTCTCTGTCCCCGTCTCTGTCTCTGTCTCTGTCTCTGTCTACGCCTCTGTCTCTGCCTCTGTCTCTGTCTCTGTCTCTGTCTCTGTTTCTGTCTCAGCCCCGTATCTGTCTCTGTCTCTGTTTCTGTCTCTGTCGCTGTCTCTCCCTCTGTCTCTGTCTCCGTCTCTCTCCCTGGCTCTGTCTCTGCCTCTGTCTCCGCGTCTGTATCGGTCTCTGCCTCTGTCTCTATCTCTGTCTCTGTCTCTGTCTCTGTCTCTGTCTCTGTCTCTGTCTCTGTCTCTGTCTCTGTCTCTGTCTCCGTCTCTGTCTCTGTCTCCGTCTCCGTCTCTGTCTCTGTCTCTGTCTCTGTCTACGCCTCTGTCTCTCCCTCTGTCTCTGTCTCTGTCTCTGTCTCTGTCTCTGTCTCTGCCTCTGTCTCTGTCTCTGTCTCTGTCTCTGTCTCTGTCTACGCCTCTGTCTCTGTCTCAGCCCCATATCTGTCTCTGTCTCTGTCTCTGTCTCTGTCTCTATCTCTGTCTCTGTCTCTGTCTCTGTCTCTGTCTACGCCTCTGTCTCTGCCTCTGTCTCTGTCTCTGTCTCTGTCTCTGTCTCTGTCTCTGTCTCTGTCTCTGTCTCTGTCTCTGTCTCTGTCTCTGTCTCTGTCTCTGTCTCTGTCTCTGTCTCTGTCTCTGTCTCTGTCTCTGTCTCTGTCTCTGTCTCTGTCTCTGTCTCTGTCTCAGCCCCGTATCTGTCTCTGTCTCTGTTTCTGTCTCTGTCGCTGTCTCTGTCTCTGTCTCTGTCTCTGTCTCTGTCTCTGTCTCTGTCTCTGTCTCTGTCTCTGTCTCTGTCCCTGTCTCGGTCTTTGTCTCCGTCCCTGTCTCTGTCTCTGTCTCTGTCCCTGGCTCTGTCTCTGCCTCTGTCAGCGTCTCTGTCTCTGTCTCGGCCTTTGTCTCTGTCTCTGTCTCTGCCTCTGTCTCTGTCTCTGTCTTTGTCTCTGTCTCTGTCTCTGTCTCTGTCTGTGTCTCTGTCTCCGTCTCTGTCTCTGCCGCTGTCTCTGTCTCAGTCTCAGTCACTGGCTCTGTCTGTGCCTCTGTCTCCGTCTCTGCCTCTGTCTCTGTCTCGGTCTTTGTCTCCGTCTCTGTCTTTGTCTCTGTCTCTGTCTCTGTCTCTGTCTCTGTCTCTGTCTCTGTCTCTGTCTCTGTCTCTGTCTCTGTCTCTGTCTCTGTCTCTGTCTCCGTCTCTGTCTCTGTCCCCGTCTCTGTCTCTGTCTCTGTCTCTGTCTACGCCTCTGTCTCTGCCTCTGTCTCTGTCTCTGTCTCTGTCTCTGTTTCTGTCTCAGCCCCGTATCTGTCTCTGTCTCTGTTTCTGTCTCTGTCGCTGTCTCTCCCTCTGTCTCCGTCTCTGTCTCTGTCTCTGTCTCTGTCTACGCCTCTGTCTCTCCCTCTGTCTCTGTCTCTGTCTCTGTCTCTGTCTCTGTCTCTGTCTCTGTCTCTGTCTCTGTCTCTGTCTCTGTCTCTGTCTCTGTCTCTGTCTCTGTCTCTGTCTCTGTCTCTGTCTCTGTCTCCGTCTCTGTCTCTGTCTCCGTCTCCGTCTCTGTCTCTGTCTCTGTCTCTCCCTCTGTCTCTGTCTCTGTCTCTGTCTCTGTCTCTGTCTCTGCCTCTGTCTCTGTCTCTGTCTCTGTCTCTGTCTCTGTCTCTGTCTCTGTCTCTGTCTCTGTCTCTGTCTCTGTCTCTGTCTCTGTCTCTGTCTCTGTCTCTGTCTCTGTCTCTGTCTCTGTCTCTGTCTCTGTCTCTGTCTCTGTCTCTGTCTCTGTCTCTGTCTCTGTCTCTGTCTCTGTCTCTGTCTCTGTCTCTGTCTACGCCTCTGTCTCTGTCTCAGCCCCGTATCTGTCTCTGTCTCTGTTTCTGTCTCTGTCTCTGTCTCTGTCTCTTTCTCTGTCTCCGTCTCTGTCTCTGTCTCGGTCTTTGTCTCCGTCTCTGTTTCTGTCTCTGTCCCTGTCTCTGCCCCGTATCTATCTCTGTCTCTGTTTCTGTCTCTGTCTCTGTCGCTGTCTCTCCCTCTGTCTCTGTCTCCGTCTCTGTCCCTGGCTCTGTCTCTGCCTCTGCCAACGTCTCTGTCTCTGTCTCGGTCTTTGTCTCCGTCTCTGTCTCGGTCTTTGTCTCAGTCTCTGTCTCTGTCTCTGTCTCTTTCTCTGTTTCCGTCTCCGTCTGTGTCTCTGTCTCTGTCTCTGTCTCTGTCTTTGTCTCTGTCTCTGTCTCTGTCTCTGTCTGTGTCTCTGTCTCCGTCTCTGTCTCTGCCGCTGTCTCTGTCTCAGTCTCAGTCACTGGCTCTGTCTGTGCCTCTGTCTCCGTCTCTGCCTCTGTCTCTGTCTCGGTCTTTGTCTCCGTCTCTGTCTCTGTCTCTGTCTCTGTCTCTGTCCCTGTCTCTGTCTCTGTCTCTGTCTCTGTCTCTGTCTCTGTCTCCGTCTCTGTCTCTGTCCCCGTCTCTGTCTCTGTCTCTGTCTCTGTCTACGCCTCTGTCTCTGCCTCTGTCTCTGTCTCTGTCTCTGTCTCTGTTTCTGTCTCAGCCCCGTATCTGTCTCTGTCTCTGTTTCTGTCTCTGTCGCTGTCTCTCCCTCTGTCTCTGTCTCCGTCTCTCTCCCTGGCTCTGTCTCTGCCTCTGTCTCCGCGTCTGTATCGGTCTCTGCCTCTGTCTCTATCTCTGTCTCTGTCTCTGTCTCTGTCTCTGTCTCTGTCTCTGTCTCTGTCTCTGTCTCTGTCTCTGTCTCCGTCTCTGTCTCTGTCTCCGTCTCCGTCTCTGTCTCTGTCTCTGTCTCTGTCTACGCCTCTGTCTCTCCCTCTGTCTCTGTCTCTGTCTCTGTCTCTGTCTCTGTCTCTGCCTCTGTCTCTGTCTCTGTCTCTGTCTCTGTCTCTGTCTACGCCTCTGTCTCTGTCTCAGCCCCATATCTGTCTCTGTCTCTGTCTCTGTCTCTGTCTCTATCTCTGTCTCTGTCTCTGTCTCTGTCTCTGTCTACGCCTCTGTCTCTGCCTCTGTCTCTGTCTCTGTCTCTGTCTCTGTCTCTGTCTCTGTCTCTGTCTCTGTCTCTGTCTCTGTCTCTGTCTCTGTCTCTGTCTCTGTCTCTGTCTCTGTCTCTGTCTCTGTCTCTGTCTCTGTCTCTGTCTCTGTCTCTGTCTCTGTCTCTGTCTCTGTCTCTGTCTCAGCCCCGTATCTGTCTCTGTCTCTGTTTCTGTCTCTGTCGCTGTCTCTGTCTCTGTCTCTGTCTCTGTCTCTGTCTCTGTCTCTGTCTCTGTCTCTGTCTCTGTCTCTGTCCCTGTCTCGGTCTTTGTCTCCGTCCCTGTCTCTGTCTCTGTCTCTGTCCCTGGCTCTGTCTCTGCCTCTGTCAGCGTCTCTGTCTCTGTCTCGGCCTTTGTCTCTGTCTCTGT
>CAMAOD020000094.1:760000-762500 GCA_945859595.2 Megachile willughbiella | reverse complement strand
CCTGGCTCTGTCTCTGTCTCTGTCTCTGTCTACGCCTCTGTCTCTCCCTCTGTCTCTGTCTCTGTCTCTGTCTCTGTCTCTGTCTCTGTCTCTGTATCTGTCTCTGTCTCTGTCTCTGTCTCTGTCTCTGTCTCTGTCTCTGTCTCTGTCTCTGTCTCTGTCTCTGTCTCTGTCTCTGTCTCTGTCTCTGTCTCTGTCTCTGTCTCTGTCTCTGTCTCTGTCTCTGTCTCTGTCTCTGTCTCTGTCTCTGTCTCTGTCTCTGTCTCTGTCTCTGTCTCTGTCTACGCCTCTGTCTCTGTCTCAGCCCCGTATCTGTCTCTGTCTCTGTTTCTGTCTCTGTCTCTGTCTCTTTCTCTGTCTCCGTCTCTGTCTCTGTCTCGGTCTTTGTCTCCGTCTCTGTTTCTGTCTCTGTCCCTGTCTCTGCCCCGTATCTATCTCTGTCTCTGTTTCTGTCTCAGTCTCTGTCGCTGTCTCTTCCTCTGTCTCTGTCTCCGTCTCTGTCCCTGGCTCTGTCTCTGCCTCTGCCAACGTCTCTGTCTCTGTCTCGGTCTTTGTCTCCGTCTCTGTCTCGGTCTTTGTCTCAGTCTCTGTCTCTGTCTCTGTCTCTTTCTCTGTTTCCGTCTCCGTCTGTGTCTCTGTCTCTGTCTCTGTCTCTGTCTCTGTCTCTGTCTCTGTCTCTGTCTCTGTCTCTGCCTCTGTCTCTGTCTGTGTCTCTGTCTCCGTCTCTGTCTCTGCTGCTGTCTCTGTCTCAGTCTCAGTCACTGGCTCTGTCTGTGCCTCTGTCTCCGTCTCTGCCTCTGTCTCTGTCTCTGTCTCTCTCTCTGTCTCTGTCTCTGCCTCCGCGTCTGTATCGGTCTCTGTCTCTGTCTCTATCTCTGTCTCTGTCTCTGTCTCCGTCTCCGTCTCTGTCTCTGTCTCTCTCTCTGTCTCTTTCTCTGTCTCTGTCTCTGTCTCTGTCTCTGTCTCTGTCTCGGTCTTTGTCTCTGTCTCTGTCTCTGTCTCTGTCTCTGTCTCTGTCTCTGTCTCTGTCTCTGTCTCTGTCTCTGTCTCTGTCTCTGTCTCTGTCTCTGTCTCTGTCTCTGTCTCTGTCTCTGTCTCTGTCTCTGTCTCTGTCTCTGTCTCTGTCTCTGTCTCTGTCTCTGTCTCTGTCTCTGTCTCTGTCTCTGTCTCTGTCTCTGTCTCTGTCTCTGTCTCTGTCTCTGTCTCTGTCTCTGTCTCTGTCTCTGTCTCTGTCTCTGTCTCTGTCTCTGTCTCTGTCTCTGCCTCTGTCTCTGTCTCTGTCTCTGTCTCTGTCTCTGTCTCAGCCCCGTATCTGTCTCTGTCTCTGTTTCTGTCTCTGTCGCTGTCTCTCCCTCTGTCTCTGTCTCCGTCTCTCGCCCTGGCTCTGTCTCTGCCTCTGTCTCCGCGTCTGTATTGGTCTCTGTCTCTGTCTCTGTCTCTGTCTCTGTCTCTGTCTCTGTCTCTGTCTCTGTCTCTGTCTCTGTCTCTGTCTCTGTCTCTGTCTCTGTCTCTGTCTCAGTCTCAGTCACTGGCTCTGTCTGTGCCTCTGTCTCCGTCTCTGCCTCTGTCTCTGTCTCTGTCTCTCTCTCTGTCTCTGTCTCTGCCTCTGTCTCCGCGTCTGTATCGGTCTCTGTCTCTGTCTCTATCTCTGTCTCTGTCTCTGTCTCCGTCTCCGTCTCTGTCTCTGTCTCTCTCTCTGTCTCTTTCTCTGTCTCTGTCTCTGTCTCTGTCTCTGTCTCTGTCTCGGTCTTTGTCTCTGTCTCTGTCTCTGTCTCTGTCTCTGTCTCTGTCTCTGTCTCTGTCTCTGTCTCTGTCTCTGTCTCTGTCTCTGTCTCTGTCTCTGTCTCTGTCTCTGTCTCTGTCTCTGTCTCTGTCTCTGTCTCTGTCTCTGTCTCTGTCTCTGTCTCTGTCTCTGTCTCTGTCTCTGTCTCTGTCTCTGTCTCTGTCTCTGTCTCTGTCTCTGTCTCTGTCTCTGTCTCTGTCTCTGTCTCTGTCTCTGTCTCTGTCTCTGTCTCTGTCTCTGCCTCTGTCTCTGTCTCTGTCTCTGTCTCTGTCTCTGTCTCAGCCCCGTATCTGTCTCTGTCTCTGTTTCTGTCTCTGTCGCTGTCTCTCCCTCTGTCTCTGTCTCCGTCTCTCGCCCTGGCTCTGTCTCTGCCTCTGTCTCCGCGTCTGTATTGGTCTCTGTCTCTGTCTCTGTCTCTGTCTCTGTCTCTGTCTCTGTCTCTGTCTCTGTCTCTGTCTCTGTCTCTGTCTCTGTCTCTGTCTCTGTCTCTGTCTCTGCCTCTGTCTCTGTCTCTGTCTCTGTCTCTGTCTCTGTCTCTGTCTCTGTCTCTGTCTCTGTCTCTGTCTCTGTCTCTGTCTCTGTCTCTGTCTCTGTCTCTGTCTCTGTCTCTGTCTCGGTCTTTGTCTCTGTCTCGGTCTCTGTCTCTGTCTCTGTCTCTGTCTCTGTCTCTGTCTCTGTCTCTGTCTCTGTCTCTGCCTCTGCCTCTGTCTCTGTCTC
>CAMAOD020000094.1:752500-755000 GCA_945859595.2 Megachile willughbiella | reverse complement strand
TCTCTGCCTCTGTCACCGTCTCTGTCTCTGTCTCGGCCTTTGTCTCTGTCTCTGTCTCTGCCTCTGTCTCTGTCTCTGACTCTGTCTCTGTCTCTGTCTCTGTTTCTGTCTCTGTCTCTATCTCTGCCTCCGACTCTGTCGCTGTCCCTGTATATGTCTCCGTCTCTGTCTCCGTCTGCGTCTCTGTCTCTGTCTCTGTCTCTGTCTCTGTCTCTGTCTCTGTCTCTGTCTCTGTCTCTGTCTCTGTCTCTGTCTCTGTCTCTGTCTCTGTCTCTGTCTCTGTCTCTGTCTCTGTCTCTGTCTCTGTCTCTGTCTCTGTCTCTGTCTCTGTCTCTGTCTCTGTCTACGCCTCTGTCTCTGTCTCTGTTTCTGTCTCTGTCTCTGTCTCTTTCTCTGTCTCCGTCTCTGTCTCTGTCTCGGTCTTTGTCTCCGTCTCTGTTTCTGTCTCTGTCTCTGTCTCTGCCCCGTATCTATCTCTGTCTCTGTTTCTGTCTCTGTCTCTGTCGCTGTCTCTCCCTCTGTCTCTGTCTCCGTCTCTGTCCCTGGCTCTGTCTCTGCCTCTGCCAACGTCTCTGTCTCTGTCTCGGTCTTTGTCTCCGTCTCTGTCTCTGTCTCTGTCTCTGTCTCTGTCTCTGTCTCTGTCTCTGTCTCTGTCTCTGTCTCTGTCTCTGTCTCTGTCTCTGTCTCTGTCTCTGTCTCTGTCTCTGTCTCTGTCTCTGTCTCTGTCTCTGTCTCTGTCTCTGTCTCTGTCTCTGTCTCTGTCTCTGTCTCTGCCTCTGTCTCTGTCTCTGTCTCTGTCTCTGTCTCTGTCTCTGTCTCTGTCTCTGTCTCTGTCTCTGTCTCTGTCTCTGTCTCTGTCTCTGTCTCTGTCTCTGTCTCTGTCTCTGTCTCTGTCTCTGTCTCTGTCTCTGTCTCTGTCTCTGTCTCTGTCTCTGTCTCTGTCTCTGTCTCTGTCTCTGTCTCTGTCTCTGTCTCTGTCTCTGTCTCTGTCTCTGTCTCTGTCTCTGTCTCTGTCTCTGTCTCCGTCTCTGTCTCTGTCTACGCCTCTGTCTCTGCCTCTGTCTCTGTCTCTGTCTCTGTCTCTGTTTCTGTCTCAGCCCCGTATCTGTCTCTGTCTCTGTTTCTGTCTCTGTCGCTGTCTCTCCCTCTGTCGCTGTATCCGTCTCTGTCCCTGGCTCTGTCTCTGCCTCTATCTCCGTCTCTGTCTCTGTCTCTGTCTCTGTCTCTGTCGCTGTCTCTCCCTCTGTCCCTGTCTCGGTCTTTGTCTCCGTCCCTGTCTCTGTCTCTGTCTCTGTCCCTGGCTCTGTCTCTGCCTCTGTCACCGTCTCTGTCTCTGTCTCGGCCTTTGTCTCTGTCTCTGTCTCTGCCTCTGTCTCTGTCTCTGACTCTGTCTCTGTCTCTGTCTCTGTTTCTGTCTCTGT
Organism: Megachile willughbiella; assembly: GCA_945859595.2. Lineage (NCBI taxonomy): Eukaryota > Metazoa > Arthropoda > Insecta > Hymenoptera > Megachilidae > Megachile > Megachile willughbiella. The sequence continues at coordinate 753,579 of CAMAOD020000094.1, read as the reverse complement.
CTCTATCTCTGCCTCCGAATCTGTCGCTGTCCCTGTATATGTCTCCGTCTCTGTCTCCGTCTGCGTCTCTGTCTCTGTCTCTGTCTCTGTCTCTGTCTCTGTCTCTGTCTCTGTCTCTGTCTCTGTCTCTGTCTCTGTCTCTGTCTCTGTCTCTGTCTCTGTCTCTGTCTCTGTCTCTGTCTCTGTCTCTGTCTCTGTCTCTGTCTCTGTCTCTGTCTCTGTCTCTGTCTCTGTCTCTGTCTCTGTCTCTGTCTCTGTCTCTGTCTCTGTCTCTGTCTCTGTCTCTGTCTCTGTCTCTGTCTCTGTCTCCGTCTCTGTCTCTGTCCCCGTCTCTGTCTCTGTCTCTGTCTCTGTGTATTCCTCTGTCTCTGCCTCTGTCTCTGTCTCTGTCTCTGTCTCTGTCTCCGTCTCAGCCCCGTATCTGTCTCTGTCTCTGTTTCTGTCTCTGTCGCTGTCTCTCCCTCTGTCTCTGTCTCCGTCTCTCTCCCTGGCTCTGTCTCTGCCTCTGTCTCCGCGTCTGTATCGGTCTCTGTCTCTGTCTCTATCTCTGTCTCTGTCTCTGTCTCCGTCTCCGTCTCTGTCTCTGTCTCTCTCTCTGTCTCTGTCTCTGTCTCTGTCTCTGTCTCTGTCTCTGTCTCTGTCTCGGTCTCTGTCTCTGTCTCTGTCTCCGTCTCTGTCTCTTTCTCTGTCTCCGTCTCCGTCTGTGTCTCTGTCTCTGTCTCTGTCTCTGTCTCTGTCTCTGTCTCTGTATCTGTCTGTGTCTCTGTCTCCGTCTCTATCTCTGCCGCTGTCTCTGTCTCAGTCTCAGTCACTGGCTCTGTCTGTGCCTCTGTCTCCGTCTCTGCCTCTGTCTCTGTCTCGGTCTTTGTCTCCGTCTCTGTCTCTGTCTCTGTCTCTGTCTCTGTCTCTGTCTCTGTCTCTGTCTCTGTCTTTGTCTCTGTCTCCGTCTCTGTCTCTGTCCCCGTCTCTGTCTCTGTCTCTGTCTCTGTCTCTGTCTACGCCTCTGTCTCTGCCTCTGTCTCTGTCTCTGTCTCTGTCTCTGTTTCTGTCTCAGCCCCGTATCTGTCTCTGTCTCTGTT
>CAMAOD020000094.1:745000-747500 GCA_945859595.2 Megachile willughbiella | reverse complement strand
TCTCAGCCCCGTATCTGTCTCTGTCTCTGTTTCTGTCTCTGTCGCTGTCTCTCCCTCTGTCTCTGTCTCCGTCTCTCGCCCTGGCTCTGTCTCTGCCTCTGTCTCCACGTCTGTATCGGTCTCTGTCTCTGTCTCTATCTCTGTCTCTGTCTCTGTCTCCGTCTCCGTCTCTGTCTCTGTCTCTCTCTCTGTCTCTGTCTCTGTCTCTGTCTCTGTCTCTGTCTCTGTCTCGGTCTTTGTCTCTGTCTCTGTCTCTGTCTCTGTCTCTGTCTCTGTCTCTGTCTCTGTCTCTGTCTCTGTCTCTGTCTCTGTCTCTGTCTCTGTCTCTGTCTCTGTCTCTGTCTCTGTCTCTGTCTCTGTCTCTGTCTCTGTCTCCGTCTCCGTCTCTGTCTCTGTCTCTGTCTCTGTCTCTGTCTCTGTCTCTGTCTCTGTCTCTGTCTCTGTCTCTGTCTCTGTCTCTGTCTCTATCTCTGCATCTGTCTCTGTCTCTGTCTCTGTCTCTGTCTCTGTCTCTGTCTCTGTCTCTGTCTCTGTCTCTGTTTCTGTCTCAGCCCCGTATCTGTCTCTGTCTCTGTTTCTGTCTCTGTCGCTGTCTCTCCCTCTGTCTCTGTCTCCGTCTCTCTCCCTGGCTCTGTCTCTGCCTCTGTCTCCGCGTCTGTATCGGTCTCTGCCTCTGTCTCTATCTCAGTCTCTGTCTCTGTCTCTGTCTCTGTCTCTGTCTCTGTCTCTGTCTCTGTCTCTGTCTCTGTCTCTGTCTCTGTCTCTGTCTCTGCCTCTGTCTCTGTCTCTGTCTCTGTCTCTGTCTCTGTCTCTGTCTCTGTCTCTGTCTCTGTCTCTGTCTCTGTCTCTGTCTCTGTCTCTGTCTCTGTCTCTGTCTCTGTCTCTGTCTCTGTCTCTGTCTCTGTCTCTGTCTCTGTCTCTGTCTCTGTCTCTGTCTCTGTCTCTGTCTCTGTCTCTGTCTCTGTCTCTGTCTCTGTCTCTGTCTCTGTCTCTGTCTCCGTCTCTGTCTCTGTCCCCGTCTCTGTCTCTGTCTCTGTCTCTGTGTATTCCTCTGTCTCTGCCTCTGTCTCTGTCTCTGTCTCTGTCTCTGTCTCCGTCTCAGCCCCGTATCTGTCTCTGTCTCTGTTTCTGTCTCTGTCGCTGTCTCTCCCTCTGTCTCTGTCTCCGTCTCTCTCCCTGGCTCTGTCTCTGCCTCTGTCTCCGCGTCTGTATCGGTCTCTGTCTCTGTCTCTATCTCTGTCTCTGTCTCTGTCTCCGTCTCCGTCTCTGTCTCTGTCTCTCTCTCTGTCTCTGTCTCTGTCTCTGTCTCTGTCTCTGTCTCTGTCTCTGTCTCTGTCTCTGTCTCTGTCTCGGTCTCTGTCTCTGTCTCTGTCTCCGTCTCTGTCTCTTTCTCTGTCTCCGTCTCCGTCTGTGTCTCTGTCTCTGTCTCTGTCTCTGTCTCTGTCTCTGTCTCTGTCTCTGTATCTGTCTGTGTCTCTGTCTCCGTCTCTATCTCTGCCGCTGTCTCTGTCTCAGTCTCAGTCACTGGCTCTGTCTGTGCCTCTGTCTCCGTCTCTGCCTCTGTCTCTGTCTCGGTCTTTGTCTCCGTCTCTGTCTCTGTCTCTGTCTCTGTCTCTGTCTCTGTCTCTGTCTCTGTCTCTGTCTTTGTCTCTGTCTCCGTCTCTGTCTCTGTCCCCGTCTCTGTCTCTGTCTCTGTCTCTGTCTCTGTCTACGCCTCTGTCTCTGCCTCTGTCTCTGTCTCTGTCTCTGTCTCTGTTTCTGTCTCAGCCCCGTATCTGTCTCTGTCTCTGTTTCTGTCTCTGTCGCTGTCTCTCCCTCTGTCCCTGTATCCGTCTCTGTCCCTGGCTCTGTCTCTGCCTCTATCTCCGTCTCTGTCTCTGTCTCTGTCTCTGTCTCTGTCGCTGTCTCTCCCTCTGTCCCTGTCTCGGTCTTTGTCTCCGTCCCTGTCTCTGTCTCTGTCTCTGTCCCTGGCTCTGTCTCTGTCTCTGTCCCTGGCTCTGTCTCTGCCTCTGTCACCGTCTCTGTCTCTGTCTCGGCCTTTGTCTCTGTCTCTGTCTCTGCCTCTGTCTCTGTCTCTGACTCTGTCTCTGTCTCTGTCTCTGTTTCTGTCTCTGTCTCTATCTCTGCCTCCGAATCTGTCGCTGTCCCTGTATATGTCTCCGTCTCTGTCTCCGTCTGCGTGTCTGTCTCTGTCTCTGTCTCTGTCTCTGTCTCTGTCTCTGTCTCTGTCTCTGTCTCTGTCTCTGTCTCTGTCTCTGTCTCTGTCTCTGTCTCTGTCTCTGTCTCTGTCTCTGTCTCTGTCTCTGTCTCTGTCTCTGTCTCTGTCTCTGTCTCTGTATCTGTCTCTGTCTCTGTCTCTGTCTCTGTCTCTGTCTCTGTCTCTGTCTCTGTCTCTGTCTCTGTCTCTGTCTCTGTCTCTGTCTCTGTCTCTGTCTCTGTCTCTGTCTCTGTCTCTGTCTCTGTCTCTGTCTCTGTCTCTTCGACTGTCTCCGTCTCTGTC
>CAMAOD020000093.1:0-18400 GCA_945859595.2 Megachile willughbiella | reverse complement strand
AATAAGGATAGAAGTAAGAGTTAATATGATGATAAAATAGGAATAAGGACAAAAATAAGAGTTATTACGATAATAATAGTAGTAATAAGGATAAAAGTAAGAGTTAATACGAAGATAAAATAGGAATGAGGACAAAAATAAGAGTTCTTACATAATAAAAATAGGAATAAGGCTGAAAAAAATAGTTATAATGATAATAATAATAGTAAAAAGGATAAAAATAAGAGTTATTACATGATAAAAATAGGAATAAGGCTGAAAATAATAGTTATAATGATAATAATAATAGAAATAAGGATAAAAATAAGAGTTTTTACGATAATAATAATAGTAATAAGGATGAAAGTAAGAGTTAGTATGATGATAAAATAGGAATAAGGACAAAAATAAGAGTTATTACGATAATAATAATAGTTATAAGGGTAAAAATAAGAGTTATTCCGATAATAATAATAGAAATTAGGATAAAAATAAGAGTTATTACATAATAAAAATAGGAATATGGCTGAAAATAATAGTTATAATGATAATAATAATAGTAATAAGGATAAAAATAAGAGTTATTACGATAATAATAATAGTGATAAGGCTGAAAATAATAGTTATTACGATAATCGTAACACTAATAAGGATAAAAATAAGAGTTATTACGATAATAAAAATAGGAATAAGGATAAAAATAAGAGTTATTACGATAATAATAATAGAAATAAGGATAAAAAAAAGAGTTATTACGATAATAATAATAGTAATAAGGATAGAAGTAAGAGTTAATATGATGATAAAATAGGAATAAGGACAAAAATAAGAGTTATTACTATAATAATAATAGTTATAAGGGTAAAAATAAGAGTTATTACTATAATAATAATAGAAATTAGGATAAAAATAAGAGTTATTACATAATAAAAATAGGAATATGGCTGAAAATAATAGTTATAATGATAATAATAATAGTAATAAGGATAAAAATAAGAGTTATTACGATAATAATAATAGTGATAAGGCTGAAAATAATAGTTATTACGATAATCGTAATACTAATAAGGATAAAAATAAGAGTTATTACGATAATAAAAATAGGAATAAGGATAAAAATAAGAGTTATTACGATAATAATAATAGAAATAAGGATAAAAAAAAGAGTTATTACGATAATAATAATAGTAATAAGGATAGAAGTAAGAGTTAATATGATGATAAAATAGGAATAAGGACAAAAATAAGAGTTATTACTATAATAATAATAGTTATAAGGGTAAAAATAAGAGTTATTACTATAATAATAATAGAAATTAGGATAAAAATAAGAGTTATTACATAATAAAAATAGGAATATGGCTGAAAATAATAGTTATAATGATAATAATAATAGTAATAAGGATAAAAATAAGAGTTATTACGATAATAATAATAGTGATAAGGCTGAAAATAATAGTTATTACGATAATAGTAATACTAATAAGGATAAAAATAAGAGTTATTACGATAATAATAATAGAAATAAGGATAAAAATAAGAGTTATTACGATAATAATAATAGAAATAAGGATAAAAATAAGAGTTATTACGATAATAATAATAGTAATAAGGATAGAAGTAAGAGTTAATATGATGATAAAATAGGAATAAGGACAAAAATAAGAGTTATTACTATAATAATAATAGTTATAAGGATAAAAATAAGAGTTATTACGATAATAATAATGGTAATAAGGATAAAAATAAGAGTTATAACGATAATAATAACAGTGATAAGGCTGAAAATAATAGTGATTACGATAATAATAATAGTGATAGGGCTGAAAATAATAGTTATTACGATAATAATAATACTAATAAGGATAAAAATAAGAGTTATTACGATAATAATAATAGTAATAAGGATAAAAGTAAGAGTTATTACGATAATAATAATAGAAATAAGGATAAAAATAAGAGTTATTACGATAATAATAATAGTAATAAGGATAAAAATAAGAGTTACTACGATAATAATAATGGTAATAAGGATAAAAATAAGAGTTATTACGATAATAATAGTAGTAATAAGGATAAAAGTAAGAGTTAATACGAAGATAAAATAGGAATGAGGACAAAAATAAGAGTTCTTACATAATAAAAATAGGAATAAGGCTGAAAAAAATAGTTATAATGATAATAATAATAGTAAAAAGGATAAAAATAAGAGTTATTACATGATAAAAATAGGAATAAGGCTGAAAATAATAGTTATAATGATAATAATAATAGAAATAAGGATAAACATAAGAGTTTTTGCGATAATAATAATAGTAATAAGGATGAAAGTAAGAGTTAGTATGATGATAAAATAGGAATAAGGACAAAAATAAGAGTTATTACGATAATAATAATAGTTATAAGGGTAAAAATAAGAGTTATTCCGATAATAATAATAGAAATTAGGATAAAAATAAGAGTTATTACATAATAAAAATAGGAATATGGCTGAAAATAATAGTTATAATGATAATAATAATAGTAATAAGGATAAAAATAAGAGTTATTACGATAATAATAATAGTGATAAGGCTGAAAATAATAGTTATTACGATAATCGTAATACTAATAAGGATAAAAATAAGAGTTATTACGATAATAAAAATAGGAATAAGGATAAAAATAAGAGTTATTACGATAATAATAATAGAAATAAGGATAAAAAAAAGAGTTATTACGATAATAATAATAGTAATAAGGATAGAGGTAAGAGTTAATATGATGATAAAATAGGAATAAGGACAAAAATAAGAGTTATTACGATAATAATAGTAGTAATAAGGATAAAAGTAAGAGTTAATACGAAGATAAAATAGGAATGAGGACAAAAATAAGAGTTCTTACATAATAAAAATAGGAATAAGGCTGAAAAAAATAGTTATAATGATAATAATAATAGTAAAAAGGATAAAAATAAGAGTTATTACATGATAAAAATAGGAATAAGGCTGAAAATAATAGTTATAATGATAATAATAATAGAAATAAGGATAAAAATAAGAGTTTTTACGATAATAATAATAGTAATAAGGATGAAAGTAAGAGTTAGTATGATGATAAAATAGGAATAAGGACAAAAATAAGAGTTATTACGATAATAATAATAGTTATAAGGGTAAAAATAAGAGTTATTCCGATAATAATAATAGAAATTAGGATAAAAATAAGAGTTATTACATAATAAAAATAGGAATATGGCTGAAAATAATAGTTATAATGATAATAATAATAGTAATAAGGATAAAAATAAGAGTTATTACGATAATAATAATAGTGATAAGGCTGAAAATAATAGTTATTACGATAATCGTAATACTAATAAGGATAAAAATAAGAGTTATTACGATAATAAAAATAGGAATAAGGATAAAAATAAGAGTTATTACGATAATAATAATAGAAATAAGGATAAAAAAAAGAGTTATTACGATAATAATAATAGTAATAAGGATAGAGGTAAGAGTTAATATGATGATAAAATAGGAATAAGGACAAAAATAAGAGTTATTACGATAATAATAGTAGTAATAAGGATAAAAGTAAGAGTTAATACGAAGATAAAATAGGAATGAGGACAAAAATAAGAGTTCTTACATAATAAAAATAGGAATAAGGCTGAAAAAAATAGTTATAATGATAATAATAATAGTAAAAAGGATAAAAATAAGAGTTATTACATGATAAAAATAGGAATAAGGCTGAAAATAATAGTTATAATGATAATAATAATAGAAATAAGGATAAAAATAAGAGTTTTTACGATAATAATAATAGTAATAAGGATGAAAGTAAGAGTTAGTATGATGATAAAATAGGAATAAGGACAAAAATAAGAGTTATTACGATAATAATAATAGTTATAAGGGTAAAAATAAGAGTTATTCCGATAATAATAATAGAAATTAGGATAAAAATAAGAGTTATTACATAATAAAAATAGGAATATGGCTGAAAATAATAGTTATAATGATAATAATAATAGTAATAAGGATAAAAATAAGAGTTATTACGATAATAATAATAGTGATAAGGCTGAAAATAATAGTTATTACGATAATCGTAATACTAATAAGGATAAAAATAAGAGTTATTACGATAATAAAAATAGGAATAAGGATAAAAATAAGAGTTATTACGATAATAATAATAGAAATAAGGATAAAAAAAAGAGTTATTACGATAATAATAATAGTAATAAGGATAGAAGTAAGAGTTAATATGATGATAAAATAGGAATAAGGACAAAAATAAGAGTTATTACTATAATAATAATAGTTATAAGGGTAAAAATAAGAGTTATTACTATAATAATAATAGAAATTAGGATAAAAATAAGAGTTATTACATAATAAAAATAGGAATATGGCTGAAAATAATAGTTATAATGATAATAATAATAGTAATAAGGATAAAAATAAGAGTTATTACGATAATAATAATAGTGATAAGGCTGAAAATAATAGTTATTACGATAATAGTAATACTAATAAGGATAAAAATAAGAGTTATTACGATAATAATAATAGAAATAAGGATAAAAATAAGAGTTATTACGATAATAATAATAGAAACAAGGATAAAAATAAGAGTTATTACGATAATAATAATAGTAATAAGGATAGAAGTAAGAGTTAATATGATGATAAAATAGGAATAAGGACAAAAATAAGAGTTATTACTATAATAATAATAGTTATAAGGATAAAAATAAGAGTTATTACGATAATAATAATGGTAATAAGGATAAAAATAAGAGTTATAACGATAATAATAACAGTGATAAGGCTGAAAATAATAGTGATTACGATAATAATAATAGTGATAGGGCTGAAAATAATAGTTATTACGATAATAATAATACTAATAAGGATAAAAATAAGAGTTATTACGATAATAATAATAGTAATAAGGATAAAAGTAAGAGTTATTACGATAATAATAATAGAAATAAGGATAAAAATAAGAGTTATTACGATAATAATAATAGTAATAAGGATAAAAATAAGAGTTACTACGATAATAATAATGGTAATAAGGATAAAAATAAGAGTTATTACGATAATAATAGTAGTAATAAGGATAAAAGTAAGAGTTAATACGAAGATAAAATAGGAATGAGGACAAAAATAAGAGTTCTTACATAATAAAAATAGGAATAAGGCTGAAAAAAATAGTTATAATGATAATAATAATAGTAAAAAGGATAAAAATAAGAGTTATTACATGATAAAAATAGGAATAAGGCTGAAAATAATAGTTATAATGATAATAATAATAGAAATAAGGATAAAAATAAGAGTTTTTACGATAATAATAATAGTAATAAGGATGAAAGTAAGAGTTAGTATGATGATAAAATAGGAATAAGGACAAAAATAAGAGTTATTACGATAATAATAATAGTTATAAGGGTAAAAATAAGAGTTATTCCGATAATAATAATAGAAATTAGGATAAAAATAAGAGTTATTACATAATAAAAATAGGAATATGGCTGAAAATAATAGTTATAATGATAATAATAATAGTAATAAGGATAAAAATAAGAGTTATTACGATAATAATAATAGTGATAAGGCTGAAAATAATAGTTATTACGATAATCGTAATACTAATAAGGATAAAAATAAGAGTTATTACGATAATAAAAATAGGAATAAGGATAAAAATAAGAGTTATTACGATAATAATAATAGAAATAAGGATAAAAAAAAGAGTTATTACGATAATAATAATAGTAATAAGGATAGAGGTAAGAGCTAATATGATGATAAAATAGGAATAAGGACAAAAATAAGAGTTATTACGATAATAATAGTAGTAATAAGGATAAAAGTAAGAGTTAATACGAAGATAAAATAGGAATGAGGACAAAAATAAGAGTTCTTACATAATAAAAATAGGAATAAGGCTGAAAAAAATAGTTATAATGATAATAATAATAGTAAAAAGGATAAAAATAAGAGTTATTACATGATAAAAATAGGAATAAGGCTGAAAATAATAGTTATAATGATAATAATAATAGAAATAAGGATAAAAATAAGAGTTTTTACGATAATAATAATAGTAATAAGGATGAAAGTAAGAGTTAGTATGATGATAAAATAGGAATAAGGACAAAAATAAGAGTTATTACGATAATAATAATAGTTATAAGGGTAAAAATAAGAGTTATTCCGATAATAATAATAGAAATTAGGATAAAAATAAGAGTTATTACATAATAAAAATAGGAATATGGCTGAAAATAATAGTTATAATGATAATAATAATAGTAATAAGGATAAAAATAAGAGTTATTACGATAATAATAATAGTGATAAGGCTGAAAATAATAGTTATTACGATAATCGTAATACTAATAAGGATAAAAATAAGAGTTATTACGATAATAAAAATAGAAATAAGGATAAAAATAAGAGTTATTACGATAATAATAATAGAAACAAGGATAAAAATAAGAGTTATTACGATAATAATAATAGTAATAAGGATAGAAGTAAGAGTTAATATGATGATAAAATAGGAATAAGGACAAAAATAAGAGTTATTACTATAATAATAATAGTTATAAGGATAAAAATAAGAGTTATTACGATAATAATAATGGTAATAAGGATAAAAATAAGAGTTATAACGATAATAATAACAGTGATAAGGCTGAAAATAATAGTGATTACGATAATAATAATAGTGATAGGGCTGAAAATAATAGTTATTACGATAATAATAATACTAATAAGGATAAAAATAAGAGTTATTACGATAATAATAATAGTAATAAGGATAAAAGTAAGAGTTATTACGATAATAATAATAGAAATAAGGATAAAAATAAGAGTTATTACGATAATAATAATAGTAATAAGGATAAAAATAAGAGTTACTACGATAATAATAATGGTAATAAGGATAAAAATAAGAGTTATTACGATAATAATAGTAGTAATAAGGATAAAAGTAAGAGTTAATACGAAGATAAAATAGGAATGAAGACAAAAATAAGAGTTCTTACATAATAAAAATAGGAATAAGGCTGAAAAAAATAGTTATAATGATAATAATAATAGTAAAAAGGATAAAAATAAGAGTTATTACATGATAAAAATAGGAATAAGGCTGAAAATAATAGTTATAATGATAATAATAATAGAAATAAGGATAAAAATAAGAGTTTTTACGATAATAATAATAGTAATAAGGATGAAAGTAAGAGTTAGTATGATGATAAAATAGGAATAAGGACAAAAATAAGAGTTATTACGATAATAATAATAGTTATAAGGGTAAAAATAAGAGTTATTCCGATAATAATAATAGAAATTAGGATAAAAATAAGAGTTATTACATAATAAAAATAGGAATATGGCTGAAAATAATAGTTATAATGATAATAATAATAGTAATAAGGATAAAAATAAGAGTTATTACGATAATAATAATAGTGATAAGGCTGAAAATAATAGTTATTACGATAATCGTAATACTAATAAGGATAAAAATAAGAGTTATTACGATAATAAAAATAGGAATAAGGATAAAAATAAGAGTTATTACGATAATAATAATAGAAATAAGGATAAAAAAAAGAGTTATTACGATAATAATAATAGTAATAAGGATAGAAGTAAGAGTTAATATGATGATAAAATAGGAATAAGGACAAAAATAAGAGTTATTACTATAATAATAATAGAAATTAGGATAAAAATAAGAGTTATTACATAATAAAAATAGGAATATGGCTGAAAATAATAGTTATAATGATAATAATAATAGTAATAAGGTTTGTTTTAAATACTCCGAATTTTCGCAACGCGGAAATTTTCTTCGTATTTAGGTCTGAGAAATCGACGGAGCTCAATAAGTAAACACTTTAATTTGCTGGTCGAAACAATACTAGTCGATGAGTACCCCGACTTCGTGCGAGCTCCCGGCGGTCCCCCCTCGCCGCCCCGCTAGGTCCTGAGCTGCTCGATCCACCCAGGACGGTCGCGGGATCAGCGGGGAGAGACGCCGGGCCATCGGCACGCGACGGCGGTGACTCACCGTTGTCATTTATTTGAACAATAAATAAGCAGTAACAAAATTGGGATACAAAACAAAAATCCTTAACATGCCGCCCGCCTCGACATCGGCTTCTAGATGTCGAAATCGATATACGCGATCGATAGACGCAGGACGTGGTCGGCGTAGTTCACATGGTAGTTCACCCGCCCGCCATGAAAGACGCTGAGTAACCACGCGGTCGCAGCGTCGGGGTTAATTGTTGTGAAAGGTCTACTCGGCGTGGACTGGCAAGGGAACCAGCTTCACAATGGCTCGGTCGAAAGTGCGAGAACCCTGGCGTAGCGTGACCACTCGTACTAGACCGTCGCTCCCGGGATGCAATTTTTCGATCCTCGCCAACGGCCAGCGGGTGGACGGGGTGTGGTCGTCCTTAACTAACACCAACCTGCCAGGACGCAGATTCTGTTGGGTCGCGGACCACTTGACCCGTTGTTGTAGTTGGTGTATATACTCCATACGCCACCTGTGCCAGAATAGTGAGTGCATATTAGATATCATTTTCCAGCGGACGGTAAGTGGGACGCTCAATACGTCAAAGGGGGGTTCGGGTGGTGAATGAATCCGATCCCCTACTAAAAAATGCCCGGGTGTTAACGGTTCCAGGTCCTGTGGATCTTCCGAGAGCGGTGTAAGAGGTCGTGAATTGAGGCACGCCTCAATGCGACAGAGTAACGTGGCCATCTCCTCATAGGTCAGTGTTGCCTCCCCTATTATGCGTCGCAAGTGTGTTTTCATGCTCTTGACAGCAGCCTCCCATAGACCCCCCATATGCGGTGAGTATGGCGGAATGAATGCCCATTCAGTGCCGTCGTTGGCCAGCGTCGCAGCCACCACACGGTAGAACTCCGACGCCTTATTGAACATCTGTTGAAGCAGTCCACAAGCCCCCTGGAAGGTGGTGGCATTATCACTAAATAACTTGTTACAACGACCCCGTCGGGCTGTAAACCTGTGAAACGCAGCGAGGAACGCAGAGGAGGTGAGATCAGTGACTGCATCGAGATGTACCGCCTTAGTGACCATACAAACGAAGACCACGACGTAACCCCTTTGGCTTTTGTGACCTCTGCCTCGAGCGGTTCGTAGTTGGAACGGACCCGCATAGTCAACCCCTGTATGAAGGAAGGGCTTTGCAGGCTGAACCCTAACGGTTGGCAGATCACCCATTCGCTGACGCCCCGTCATAGCACTGGTTCGAGCGCAGACAACGCATTCGTGCAGAATTTGCTTGGCACGGGCTCGACATCTCGGAATCCAGAAGACCCGATGGACCCAGGCCAGAGTGGCGTTGACACCACCATGTAGAGTTTTGAGGTGTGCGTCCCGGATCACCAGCGTGGCCAAATGCGACTCTCGATGAAGAAGAGCGGGATGACGACGGTCTGTTCCCAGATTAGTGTTGTGCAACCGTCCTCCGACTCTGAGGATACCACCCGAATCTATAAAAGGACACAATGACTTTAACTGAAACGTCGTGGAGACCTCAGAACCACGAGATAACCTTTCGAGCTCGGAAGGGAAAGTGTTCTGTTGACACAACCGAATGACGAGAAGGAGCGCTTCCTGCAGTTCTGCTGTCGTCAGGAATTTAGTACTGGCATGATTCCGGGTTCGGCGGCGAGCTACGAATCGTTGAATCTGGGCCGTAACACGCACCAAGCGGTCGAGGGAAGAAAACCTGGTCAAATAGGGGTTTTCCGCGATGGTGGGCCTCGCCAGTAACGCTACAGTTTGTCGTTCCTCGGGTACCTTTTCGGAATAATTCCTGGACGTCTGCTCAGGCCATTGGTCGGGATCGCCGATGAGCCACGACGGTCCAGTCCACCAGAGATCTGACTGCTGCAATTCCCTGCTGGAAATACCTCTTGTCGACAAGTCTGCAGGGTTGACGCGTGTCCCTATATGCCTCCAGGGCGTTCTCGGCAGAAGCTTGTGCACCTCAGCGACCCTGTGCGCCACGAACGGCTTCCACCTGGACGGGTGAGACTGTAGCCAGGCCAGCACCACTGTGGAATCAGACCAAGCCAGAACTGGGCAACTGGAGAACTTCAAACCGTCCTGCAGGGACGCTAGTAGACGCGCCAATAAAACGGCTCCACACAACTCCAACCGTGGGATGCTCAACATCTTGGTTGGGGCTACACGAGTTTTTGCCATCAGTAACGACGCAGTGGTTCCCTCCGTTCGACGAATGACTAGGTAAACAGCTGCGGAGTAAGCACGCTCTGACGCGTCGCAGAACCCGTGCATTTCCACCTTGCAGTCATTAGGAGAGTAATGCAGCCAGCGTGGGATGGAAACCTCGTCGAGAGCCGGGAGATCCTGCCGGAACTCGATCCAACGATGGACGATCGAATCGTCGAGTGCCTCATCCCAAGAAACACCAGCCAACCAAAGATCCTGTAGCAAAACCTTGGCTCTGATAAGAACCGGTGACAACCAGCCCAGCGGGTCGAAAAGGCGCGCGATCTCAGAAAGTACAGTTCGTTTAGTCCACGTCATACTAGCGCGATCTTCCAGAAGACGTGGTCCCCGCACGGCAAGCGTGTCTCTCGCCGTGTCCCACCTAAGACCCAATGCTCCGTGAACTTCGGGCTCCTGGAAAGTTTTAATCTCAACGGAAGGTGAGTTCATCTGGGAGTCCGAACTGGCCCACTGGTCAAGCGGGAACCCAGCTGAGGAGAGGAGGGCCGTGAGTTCCCGGCGAAGTTCCCAGGCGTCCTCGATGGTGTCAGCCCCGGCTAAGATATCGTCAACGTAGGCATTGGTGCGAAGAACCTGAGCGGCTAAGGGGAAGGTGGATTCTTCATCCGAAGCGAGTTGTTTGAGTACTCGGTGAGCCAGGTAAGGAGCTGGCGCAGTACCATAAGTAACCGTATTTAGCCGGTAGTCAGTCACCTTCTCTGATGGGTCGCTCCTCCACAATATTCGCAACCAATCCCGGTCGTCTGGATGGATTAGGATTTGCCGAAACATTTTGACGATATCTGCCGAAAAAGCCACTCGGAAAAGACGCCACCGCGTAATGACTGCCCAGAGGTCAACCTGCAGTTTCGGGCCAGGCAGCAACGAGTCGTTGAACGTGGAAGGACCAGAAGCCGGGCAAGACGCATTAAAAACTACCCGAATCTTCTGCGTGCCGTCCGTCTCCTTCCAAACTGCGTGATGAGGGAGGTAATAGCCCGGATCGTTCTCCTTGAGCTGTCCGGTTACCGCCGTCATATGACCAAGCTGCGCGTACTCCTCCATGAATGTTACGTAGTGCTGCCTCAGCACAGGATCCTTGTCTCGTTTCCGTTCGGTTGCGAGGAGGATCTTCAACGCTGGCGATCGGCAAGCTCCTACCTTCGGAGGAGTGTCCCGAAAAGGCAGTCGTACGACGTAGCGGCCTGAGTCATCCCGAAAAGTAGTTTCCTGAAACAGTTGTTCACATCTCAGTTCATCGGGCGTCAAAGGTGAGGCAACCGGAACTTCTTCCAACTCCCAAAACCTTGAGAGATCGGGGGCTGCCTCGTTCCGAGTGACGTGAAGCACTCGCTTGGATCGAGTGGGTACTGCTCCGTCTGCCGGTCCGAGGAGGGTCCATCCGAAGGGGGTTAACACAGCCACCGGAGATCCAGGAGGGCCCTCTCGTTTATCCAGGAACAGGCGGCCACACACATCTGCGCCTAAAAGAACATCTACTCGACCTGGAATAGTGTACGTAGGATCGGCCAGAGTCAATCCCTGAATATGAGGCCACTCGCAACTTTCCAATGGTTGCGATGGAGTGGGTGCAGTGAGGCTTTTGGTCACCAGCGCCTCAAGCGGCAACCGGAAGGCGTCATCGAGTGGAGATCGAAGAGTCACCGAGACCTCGGAACGTGCCTGTCCAACGTTGGCTCCTTGATAACCGGTGAGGTGAACCCGGACAGCGCGTTTAGGCAGCCTGAGTGACTGCGACGCCCACTCGCTGAGGAAGGAGCATTCGGACCCAGAGTCCAATAACGCTCGCACGGTGAGTCTTCTTCCGTTCGGCGATTCCAAAAGAACCTGAGCAGTGGCCAACAGCATCACCTTGTGGGTGCTCACAGTATATGTTGCAGAACAAGCCGAGGTTGAAGGTAAATCCTGACGAGGCGAGGGCACTGAACGTCCGTCAGTGACCGCTGCGCTGTACGCATCGTGAAGCGTAGTATGGTGATGACCGTCGCACACCCAGCAGCGAAAGTTGGAAGTACATTTCTGCACGTGGTGTCCAGCAGCTAGGCACGAGATGCAGACGCCAGCTTTCTTCACAAAGTCTTGACGCTCGGAAATTGTGAACCCCTTGAACCTCTTGCACGCTCCTAAGGAATGGTTGCCGGAACATAATGGACACTGGCGGCCGCTCTTCGGCTTCTTCTTGACGTCGTTTACATTGACAGTCATGGCAGTACGAGTTGCCGCAGTGGAGGAACAGCGCGCAGGCAGAGTAACCTTAGGAGAGACGGGCTGCTCCGAGTGACGAGCCGAGGACAAGGCATGAACTCGATTTTCTAAAAAAGTTTCCAATGTATTAAACTGAGGAATTGTCAACGGGTCGGTCAAAGAGACCTCCCAAGCCAGGCGTGTGGCTGGGTCCAATTTCTCTGTCAGGAGGAACAAAAACCATTCATCCCACTCCGTGACCGGCTTGCCAAGTGCCTTGAATGCCTCCTGAGTTTGGCGGAACTCGTCCAGGAGGCGCTTGATCTCCGTTGGTTGAGATTTCAATGCCGCTGGAGTATGGATTATCCTCCGCATGTGAGCAGCGGACAAAATGCGACGGTTTCCGAAGCGACGTTCCAAGGACGCCCACGCTCCATCATAATTTCCCTCGGTAATGGGAGTCAGCAGGAGCATCTTCGCTGCTTCGCCTGTCAGACAGGACTTTAAATATTGGAGCTTACGCACCTTAGGGATCCGAACGGATTCGTGAACCAAAACGCTGAACTGGTCCCGGAAGCTCTCCCACTGGAAAAGATCTCCCGAGAAAGTGGGAAGGTTGATCTGCGGCAAGGCTGGCTCCGGATCATGAACGGTTGGAGGGGTTTTCGAGTTTCCTTGACCGTCCGCGGGCGACGGAGTCATGGTCGCGACCCACTCATCGATAACCGCTCCTTGGCAGAGATACGCGTCTTCAACGGCCGCAAACCAGTCGGACGTAAAGTACTCCTCCTTCGAGTCCGCAACAAGCACCAGTTCACGATGTCGTTGACTAAATTCTCGCCAATAATCATCCAGCAATTTCTGCCTCCGTTTGAGCAAGGAGAGGGACATACTCTCCTTCCCAGTCTTCCTTAGATTTGTCAGGAAGCGCGAAATGCGACCACCAAGCTCTCGCTGAGCGGTCAAGAGGTCAGCAGCGGAAGTGGTCATGATGCACGAGGTGAAGGAAACTAGCTGGAAAACGGAACTCGCACAGGGGAACACGACACAACGTCACGGCTGTTGCACTACAATGTCACGAAGAAAGAGAAATTGCGAGAACACGCGATACAGCGGATAACACAATGGAGCACGTTAAATTCCACCGAACAGCAACTAAACAGCGACCGTTAATTCGAAGCTGCACAAAAAAGAACACAAACACTCGGTACGCAACGGTTAGGGGTCGAGTTGATATTATCGTTACACTGAACGAATTTAAACGACGACAGTTAGCTAGAACCGTTCACCAAAAAAATCGCAACCGTTCGGTACGAAGCAGGTTGAAAAAAAAAATGCTCGATAACGTGTTCGAAACTACGACGTTCGCGAAATGCTCGTTGCGACCGAAAAGCGAGCTGGCTAACACTTAGCGCTTAATAATTGACCAAATAATGCAAAACGTCCATTAATAGGTCCAGTTCGGAGGGATTCGGAGGATCGAGACGGCGAATACCCGCGCAGAACTCGACCACGGAGAGGAACTGCTCGCTCCGAAAAACTCGCTCACGAAAACCGAAAACAATACGTCTCGGCACAAAACACAGAAAACTGCACTCCGCACTGGCTATCGAATACGGACGTTTATCCGGCTCGAAGGACCAAATGTTTTAAATACTCCGAATTTTCGCAACGCGGAAATTTTCTTCGTATTTAGGTCTGAGAAATCGACGGAGCTCAATAAGTAAACACTTTAATTTGCTGGTCGAAACAATACTAGTCGATGAGTACCCCGACTTCGCGCGAGCTCCCGGCGGTCCCCCCTCGCCGCCCCGCTAGGTCCTGAGCTGCTCGATCCACCCAGGACGGTCGCGGGATCAGCGGGGAGAGACGCCGGGCCATCGGCACGCGACGGCGGTGACTCACCGTTGTCATTTATTTGAACAATAAATAAGCAGTAACAAAATTGGGATACAAAACAAAAATCCTTAACAAGGATAAAAATAAGAGTTATTACGATAATAATAATAGTGATAAGGCTGAAAATAATAGTTATTACGATAATAGTAATACTAATAAGGATAAAAATAAGAGTTATTACGATAATAATAATAGAAATAAGGATAAAAATAAGAGTTATTACGATAATAATAATAGTCATAAGGATAAAAATAAGAGTTATTACGATAATAATAATAGTAATAAGGATAGAAGTAAGAGTTAATATGATGATAAAATAGGAATAAGGACAAAAATAAGAGTTATTACTATAATAATAATAGTTATAAGGGTAAAAATAAGAGTTATTACTATAATAATAATAGAAATTAGGATAAAAATAAGAGTTATTACATAATAAAAATAGGAATATGGCTGAAAATAATAGTTATAATGATAATAATAATAGTAATAAGGATAAAAATAAGAGTTATTACGATAATAATAATAATAATAAGGCTGAAAATAATAGTTATTGCGATAATAATAATACTAATAAGGATAAAAATAAGAGTTATTACGATAATAAAAATAGGAATAAGGATAAAAATAAGAGTTATTACGATAATAATAATACTAATAAGGATAAAAATAAGAGTTATTACGATAGTAATAATAGAAATAAGGATAAAAATAAGAGTTACTACGATAATAATAATAGTAACAAGGATAAAAGTAAGAGTTAATACGATGCTAAAATAGGAATAAGGACAAAAATAAGAGTTATTACGATAATAATAATAGTTATAAGGATAAAAATAAGAGTTCTTACATAATTAAAATAGGAATAAGGCTGAAAAAAATAGTTATAATGATAATAATAATAGTAAAAAGGATAAAAATAAGAGTTATTACATGATAAAAATAGGAATAAGGCTGAAAATAATAGTTATAATGATAATAATAATAGAAATAAGGATAAAAATAAGAGTTACTACGATAATAATAATAGTAATAAGGATGAAAGTAAGAGTTAGTATGATGATAAAATAGGAATAAGGACAAAAATAAGAGTTATTACGATAATAATAATAGTTATAAGGGTAAAAATAAGAGTTATTACGATAATAATAATAGAAATTAGGATAAAAATAAGAGTTATTACATAATAAAAATAGGAATATGGCTGAAAATAATAGTTATAATGATAATAATAATAGTAATAAGGATAAAAGTAAGAGTTATTACGATAATAATAATAGTGATAAGGCTGAAAATAATAGTTATTACGATAATAGTAATACTAATAAGGATAAAAATAAGAGTTATTACGATAATAATAATAATAATAAGGCTGAAAATAATAGTTATTGCGATAATAATAATACTAATAAGGATAAAAATAAGAGTTATTACGATAATAAAAATAGGAATAAGGATAAAAATAAGAGTTATTACGATAATAATAATACTAATAAGGATAAAAATAAGAGTTATTACGATAATAATAATAGAAATAAGGATAAAAATAAGAGTTACTACGATAATAATAATAGTAACAAGGATAAAAGTAAGAGTTAATACGATGCTAAAATAGGAATAAGGACAAAAATAAGAGTTATTACGATAATAATAATAGTTATAAGGATAAAAATAAGAGTTCTTACATAATTAAAATAGGAATAAGGCTGAAAAAAATAGTTATAATGATAATAATAATAGTAAAAAGGATAAAAATAAGAGTTATTACATGATAAAAATAGGAATAAGGCTGAAAATAATAGTTATAATGATAATAATAATAGAAATAAGGATAAAAATAAGAGTTACTACGATAATAATAATAGTAATAAGGATGAAAGTAAGAGTTAGTATGATGATAAAATAGGAATAAGGACAAAAATAAGAGTTATTACGATAATAATAATAGTTATAAGGGTAAAAATAAGAGTTATTACGATAATAATAATAGAAATTAGGATAAAAATAAGAGTTATTACATAATAAAAATAGGAATATGGCTGAAAATAATAGTTATAATGATAATAATAATAGTAATAAGGATAAAAGTAAGAGTTATTACGATAATAATAATAGTGATAAGGCTGAAAATAATAGTTATTACGGTAATAGTAATACTAATAAGGATAAAAATAAGAGTTATTACGATAATAATAATAGAAATAAGGATAAAAATAACAGTTATTACGATAATAATAATAGAAATAAGGATAAAAATAAGAGTTATTACGATAATAATAATAATAATAAGGCTGAAAATAATAGTTATTGCGATAATAATAATACTAATAAGGATAAAAATAAGAGTTATTACGATAATAAAAATAGGAATAAGGATAAAAATAAGAGTTATTACGATAATAATAATAGAAATAAGGATAAAAATAAGAGTTATTACGATAATAATAATAGTAATAAGGATAGAAGTAAGAGTTAATATGATGATAAAATAGGAATAAGGACAAAAATAAGAGTTATTACTATAATAATAATAGTTATAAGGATAAAAATAAGAGTTATTACGATAATAATAATGGTAATAAGGATAAAAATAATAGTTATAACGATAATAATAACAGTGATAAGGCTGAAAATAATAGTGATTACGATAATAATAATAGTGATAGGGCTGAAAATAATAGTTATTACGATAATAATAATACTAATAAGGATAAAAATGAGAGTTATTACGATAATAAAAATAGGAATAAGGATAAAAATAAGAGTTATTACGCTAATAATAATAGAAATAAGGATAAAAATAAGAGTTATTACGATAATAATAATAGTAACAAGGATAAAAGTAAGAGTTAATACGATGCTAAAATAGGAATAAGGACAAAAATAAGAGTTATTACGATAATAATAATAGTTATAAGGATAAAAATAAGAGTTCTTACATAATTAAAATAGGAATAAGGCTGAAAAAAATAGTTATAATGATAATAATAATAGTAAAAAGGATAAAAATAAGAGTTATTACATGATAAAAATAGGAATAAGGCTGAAAATAATAGTTATAATGATAATAATAATAGAAATAAGGATAAAAATAAGAGTTACTACGATAATAATAATAGTAATAAGGATGAAAGTAAGAGTTAGTATGATGATAAAATAGGAATAAGGACAAAAATAAGAGTTATTACGATAATAATAATAGTTATAAGGGTAAAAATAAGAGTTATTACGATAATAATAATAGAAATTAGGATAAAAATAAGAGTTATTACATAATAAAAATAGGAATATGGCTGAAAATAATAGTTATAATGATAATAATAATAGTAATAAGGATAAAAGTAAGAGTTATTACGATAATAATAATAGTGATAAGGCTGAAAATAATAGTTATTACGATAATAGTAATACTAATAAGGATAAAAATAAGAGTTATTACGATAATAATAATAATAATAAGGCTGAAAATAATAGTTATTGCGATAATAATAATACTAATAAGGATAAAAATAAGAGTTATTACGATAATAAAAATAGGAATAAGGATAAAAATAAGAGTTATTACGATAATAATAATACTAATAAGGATAAAAATAAGAGTTATTACGATAATAATAATAGAAATAAGGATAAAAATAAGAGTTACTACGATAATAATAATAGTAACAAGGATAAAAGTAAGAGTTAATACGATGCTAAAATAGGAATAAGGACAAAAATAAGAGTTATTACGATAATAATAATAGTTATAAGGATAAAAATAAGAGTTCTTACATAATTAAAATAGGAATAAGGCTGAAAAAAATAGTTATAATGATAATAATAATAGTAAAAAGGATAAAAATAAGAGTTATTACATGATAAAAATAGGAATAAGGCTGAAAATAATAGTTATAATGATAATAATAATAGAAATAAGGATAAAAATAAGAGTTACTACGATAATAATAATAGTAATAAGGATGAAAGTAAGAGTTAGTATGATGATAAAATAGGAATAAGGACAAAAATAAGAGTT
>CAMAOD020000092.1:0-21526 GCA_945859595.2 Megachile willughbiella | reverse complement strand
TATCCATATTTCTATTATTATTATCGTAATAACTCTTGTTTTTATCCTTATAACTATTATTATTATCGTAATAACTCTTATTCTTGTCCTTATTCCTATTTTATCATCGTATTAACTCTTACCTTTATCCTTATTACTATTATTATTATCGTAATAACTCTTATTTTTGTCCTTATTCCTATTTTATCATCGTATTAACTCTCACTTTTATCCTTATTACTATTATTATTATCGTAATAACTCATATTTTTATCCTTATTTCTGTTATTATTATCATTATAACTATTACTTTCAGCCATGTTCCTATTTTTATTATGTAATAACTCTTATTTTTAACTTTATTACTATTATTATTATCGTAATGACTCTTATTTTTATCCTTATTTCCATTATTATTATCGTAATAACTCTTATTTTTATCCTTATTTCTATTATTATTATCGTAATAACTCTTATTTTTATCCTTATAACTATTATTATTATCGTAATAACCCTTATTTTTGTCCTTATTGCTATTATTATTATGATTATAACTATTACTTTTAGCCATATTCCTATTTTTATTATGTAATAACTCTTATTTTTATCTTTATTTCTATTATTATTATCGTAATGACTCTTATATTTATCCTTATTTCTATTATTATTATCGTAATAACTCTTATTTTTATCCTTATAACTATTATTATTATCGTAATAACTCTTATTTTTGTCCTTATTGCTATTATTATTATGATTATAACTATTACTTTTAGCCATATTCCTATTTTTATTATGTAATAACTCTTATTTTTATCCTTATTTCCATTATTATTATCGTAATAACTCTTATTTTTACCCTTATAGCTATTATTATTATCTTAATAACTCTTCTTTTTATCCTTATAACTATTATTATTATCGTAATAACTCTTATTCTTGTCCTTATTCCTATTTTATCATCGTATTCACTCTTACTTTTATCCTTATTACTATGAATATTATCGTAATAACTCTTATTCTTGTCCTTATTCCTATTTTATCATCGTATTAACTCTCACTTTTATCCTTATTACTATTATTATTATCGTAATAACTCATATTTTTATCCTTATTTCTGTTATTATTATAATTATAACTATTACTTTCAGCCATGTTCCTATTTTTATTATGTAATAACTCATATTTTTATCTTTATTTCTATTATTATTATCGTAATGACTCTTATTTTTGTCCTTATTCGTATTTTATCATCGTATTAACTCTTACTTTTATCCTTATTACTATTATTATTATCGTAATAACTCTTATTTTTGTCCTTATTCGTATTTTATCATCGTATTAACTCTTACTTTTATCCTTATTACTATTATTATTATCGTAATAACTCTTATTTTTATCCTTATAACTATTATTATTATGGTAATAACTCTTATTTTTGTCCTTATTCGTATTTTATCATCGTATTAACTCTTACTTTTATCGTTATTACTATTATTATTATCGTAATAACTCTTATTTTTATCCTTATAACTATTATTATTATCGTAATAACTCTTATTTTTGTCCTTATTCGTATTTTATCATCGTATTAACTCTTACTTTTATCCTTATTACTATTATTATTATCGTAATAACTCTTATTTTTATGCTTATTTCTGTTATTGTTATCATTATAACTATTACTTTCAGCCATATTCCTATTTTTATTATGTAATAACTCTTATTTTTATCTTTATTTCTATTATTATTATCGTAATGACTCTTATATTTATCCTTATTTCTATTATTATTATCGTAATAACTCTTATTTTTATCCTTATAACTATGATTATTATCGTAATAACTCTTATTTTTGTCCTTATTGCTATTATTATTATGATTATAACTATTACTTTTAGCCATATTCCTATTTTTATTATGTAATAACTCTTATTTTTATCCTTATTTCCATTATTATTATCGTAATAACTCTTATTTTTACCCTTATAGCTATTATTATTATCTTAATAACTCTTCTTTTTATCCTTATAACTATTATTATTATCGTAATAACTCTTATTCTTGTCCTTATTCCTATTTTATCATCGTATTCACTCTTACTTTTATCCTTATTACTATGAATATTATCGTAATAACTCTTATTCTTGTCCTTATTCCTATTTTATCATCGTATTAACTCTCACTTTTATCCTTATTACTATTATTATTATCGTAATAACTCTTATTTTTATCCTTATTTCTGTTATTATTATCATTATAACTATTACTTTCAGCCATATTCCTATTTTTATTATGTAATAACGCTTATTTTTATCCTTATTTCTATTATTATTATCGTAATATCTCTTATTTTTATCCTTATAACTATTATTATTATCGTAATAACTCTTATTTTTATCCTTATTTCTATTATTATTATCGTAGTAACTCTCATTTTTGTCCTTATTCCTGTTTTATCATCGTATTAACTCTTACTTTTATCCTCATTACCATTATTATTATCGTAATAACTCTTATTTTTATCCTTATTACTATTATTATTATCGTAATAACTCTTATTTTTATCCTTATAACCATTATTATTATCGTAATAACTCTTATTCTTGTCCTTATTCCTATTATTATTATCGTAATAACTCTTATTTTTGTCCTTATTCCTATTCTATCATCGTATTAACTCTCACTTTTATCCTTATTACTATTATTTTTATCGTAATAACTCATATTTTTATCCTTATTTCTGTTATTATTATCATTATAACTATTACTTTCAGCCATGTTCCTATTTTTATTATGTAATAACTCCTATTTTTATCCATATTTCTATTATTATTATCGTAATAACTCTTGTTTTTATCCTTATAACTATTATTATTATCGTAATAACTTTTATTCTTGTCCTTATTCCTATTTTATCATCGTATTAACTCTTACCTTTATCCTTATTACTATTATTATTATCGTAATAACTCTTATTTTTGTCCTTATTCCTATTTTATCATCGTATTAACTCTCACTTTTATCCTTATTACTATTATTATTATCGTAATAACTCATATTTTTATCCTTATTTCTGTTATTATTATCATTATAACTATTACTTTCAGCCATGTTCCTATTTTTATTATGTAATAACTCTTATTTTTATCTTTATTTCTATTATTATTATCGTAATGACTCTTATATTTATCCTTATTTCTATTATTCTTATCGTAATAACTCTTATTTTTATCCTTATAACTATTATTATTATCGTAATAACTCTTATTTTTGTCCTTATTGCTATTATTATTATGATTATAACTATTACTTTTAGCCATATTCCTATTTTTATTATGTAATAACTCTTATTTTTATCCTTATTTCTATTATTATTATCGTAGTAACTCTTATTTTTATCCTTATAACTATTATTATTATCGTAATAACTCTTATTTTTATCCTTATAACTATTATTATTATCGTAATAACTCTTATTCTTGTCCTTATTCCTATTTTATCATCGTATTCACTCTTACTTTTATCCTTATTACTATTATTATTATCGTAATAACTCTTATTTTTATCCTTATTTCTATTATTATTATCGTAATGACTCTTATTTTTATCCTTATTTCCATTATTATTATCGTAATAACTCTTATTTTTATCCTTATAACTATTATTATTATCGTAATAACTCTTATTTTTATCCTTATAACTATTATTATTATCGTAATAACTCTTATTCTTGTCCTTATTCCTATTTTATCATCGTATTAACTCTTACTTTTATCCTTATTACTATTATTATTATCGTAATAACTCTGATTTTTATCCTTATTTCTGTTATTATTATCATTATAACTATTACTTTCAGCCATATTCCTATTTTTATTATGTAATAACTCCTATTTTTATCCATATTTCTATTATTATTATCGTAATAACTCTTATTTTTATCGTTATAACTATTATTATTATCGTAATAACTCTTATTCTTGTCCTTATTCCTATTATTATTATCGTAATAACTCTTATTTTTGTCCTTATTCCTATTTTATCATCGTATTAACTCTCACTTTTATCCTTATTACTATATTTATTATCGTAATAACTCATATTTTTATCCTTATTTCTGTTATTATTATCATTATAACTATTACTTTCAGCCATGTTCCTATTTTTATTATGTAATAACTCTTATTTTTATCTTTATTTCTATTATTATTATCGTAATGACTCTTATTTTTATCCTTATTTCCATTATTATTATCGTAATAACTCTTATTTTTATCCTTATAACTATTATTATTATCGTAATAACTCTTATTTTTGTCCTTATTCGTATTTTATCATCGTATTAACTCTTACTTTTATCCTTATTACTATTATTATTATCGTACAAACTCTTATTTTTATGCTTATTTCTGTTATTGTTATCATTATAACTATTACTTTCAGCCATATTCCTATTTTTATTATCTAATAACTGCTATTTTTATCCATATTTCTATTATTATTATCGTAATAACTCTTGTTTTTATCCTTATAACTATTATTATTATCGTAATAACTCTTATTCTTGTCCTTATTCCTATTTTATCATCGTATTAACTCTTACCTTTATCCTTATTACTATAATTATTATCGTAATAACTCTTATTTTTGTCCTTATTCGTATTTTATCATGGTATTAACTCTTACTTTTATCCTTATTACTATTATTATTATCGTAATAACTCTTATTTTTATCCTTATTACTATTATTATTATGATTATAACTATTACTTTCAGCCATATTCATATTTTTATTATGTAATAACTCTTATTTTTATCCTTATTTCTATTATTATTATCGTAGTAACTCTTATTTTTATCCTTATAACTATTATTATTATCGTAATAACTCTTATTTTTATCCTTATTTCTGTTATTATTATCATTATAACTATTACTTTCAGCCATATTCCTATTTTTATTATGTAATAACTCTTATTTTTATCCTTATTTCTATTATTATTATCATTATAACTATTACTTTCAGCCATGTTCCTATTTTTATTATGTAATAACTCTTATTTTCATCCTTATTTCTATTATTATTATCGAAAAGACTCTAATTTTTATCCTTATTTCCTTTATTATTATCGTAATAACTCTTATTTTTATCCTTATAACTATTATTATTATCGTAATAACTCTTATTTTTATCCTTATAACTATTATTATTATCGTAATAACTCTTATTTTTATCCTTATTACTATTATTATTATGATTATAACTATTACTTTCAGCCATATTCCTATTTTTATTATGTAATAACTCTTATTTTTATCCTTATTTCTATTATTATTATCGTAGTAACTCTTATTTTTATCCTTATAACTATTATTATTATCGTAATAACTCTTATTTTTATCCTTATTTCTGTTATTATTATCATTATAACTATTACTTTCAGCCATATTCCTATTTTTATTATGTAATAACTCTTATTTTTATCCTTATTTCTATTATTATTATCATTATAACTATTACTTTCAGCCATGTTCCTATTTTTTAATGTAATAACTCTTATTTTCATCCTTATTTCTATTATTATTATCGAAAAGACTCTAATTTTTATCCTTATTTCCTTTATTATTATCGTAATAACTCTTATTTTTATCCTTATAACTATTATTATTATCGTAATAACTCTTATTTTTGTCCTTATTCGTATTTTATCATCGTATTAACTCTTACTTTTATCCTTATTACTATTATTATTATCGTAATAACTCTTATTTTTATCCTTATAACTATTATTATTATCGTAATAACTCTTATTTTTGTCCTTATTCGTATTTTATCATCGTATTAACTCTTACTTTTATCCTTATTACTATTATCATTATCGTAATAACTCTTATTTTTATCCTTATAACTATTATTATTATCGTAATAACTCTTATTTTTGTCCTTATTCGTATTTTATCATCGTATTAACTCTTACTTTTATACTTATTACTATTATTATTATCGTAATAACTCTTATTTTTATGCTTATTTCTGTTATTGTTATCATTATAACTATTACTTTCAGCCATATTCCTATTTTTATTATGCAATAACTGCTATTTTTATCCATATTTCTATTATTATTATCGTAATAACTCTTGTTTTTATCCTTATAACTATTATTATTATCGTAATAACTCTTATTCTTGTCCTTATTCCTATTTTATCATCGTATTAACTCTTACCTTTATCCTTATTACTATTATTATTATCGTAATAACTCTTATTTTTGTCCTTATTCCTATTTTATCATCGTATTAACTCTCACTTTTATCCTTATTACTATTATTATTATCGTAATAACTCATATTTTTATCCTTATTTCTGTTACTATTATCATTATAACTATTACTTTCAGCCATGTTCCTATTTTTATTATGTAATAACTCTTATTTTTAACTTTATTTCTATTATTATTATCGTAATGACTCTTATTTTTATCCTTATTTCCATTATTATTATCGTAATAACTCTTATTTTTATCCTTATTTCTATTATTATTATCGTAATAACTCTTATTTTTATCCTTATAACTATTATTATTATCGTAATAACTCTTATTTTTGTCCTTATTGCTATTATTATTATGATTATAACTATTACTTTTAGCCATATTCCTATTTTTATTATGTAATAACTCTTATTTTTATCCTTATTTCTATTATTATTGTCGTAGTAACTCTTATTTTTACCCTTATAGCTATTATTATTATCTTAATAACTCTTATTTTTATCCTTATAACTATTATTATTATCGTAATAACTCTTATTCTTGTCCTTATTCCTATTTTATCATCGTATTCACTCTTACTTTTATCCTTATTACTATGATTATTATCGTAATAACTCTTATTCTTGTCCTTATTCCTATTTTATCATCGTATTAACTCTCACTTTTATCCTTATTACTATTATTATTATCGTAATAACTCATATTTTTATCCTTATTTCTGTTATTATTATAATTATAACTATTACTTTCAGCCATGTTCCTATTTTTATTATGTAATAACTCTTATTTTTATCTTTATTTCTATTATTATTATCGTAATGACTCTTATTTTTGTCCTTATTCGTATTTTATCATCGTATTAACTCTTACTTTTATCCTTATTACTATTATTATTATCGTAATAACTCTTATTTTTGTCCTTATTCGTATTTTATCATCGTATTAACTCTTACTTTTATCCTTATTACTATTATTATTATCGTAATAACTCTTATTTTTATCCTTATAACTATTATTATTATGGTAATAACTCTTATTTTTCGTCCTTATTCGTATTTTATCATCGTATTAACTCTTACTTTTATCCTTATTACTATTATTATTATCGTAATAACTCTTATTTTTATGCTTATTTCTGTTATTGTTATCATTATAACTATTACTTTCAGCCATATTCCTATTTTTATTATGTAATAACTCTTATTTTTATCCATATTTCTATTATTATTATTGTAATAACTCTTATTTTTATCCTTATTTCTGTTATTATTATCATTATAACTATTTCTTTCAGCCATATTCCTATTTTTATTATGTAATAACTCTTATTTTTATCCTTATTTCTGTTATTATTATCATTATAACTATTACTTTCAGCCATATTCCTATTTTTATTATGTAATAACGCTTATTTTTATCCTTATTTCTATTATTATTATCGTAATATCTCTTATTTTTATCCTTATAACTATTATTATTATCGTAATAACTCTTATTTTTATCCGTATTTCTATTATTATTATCGTAGTAACTCTCATTTTTGTCCTTATTCCTGTTTTATCATCGTATTAACTCTTAATTTTATCCTCATTACCATTATTATTATCGTAATAACTCTTATTTTTATCCTTATTACTATTATTATTATCGTAATAACTCTTATTTTTATCCTTATAACCATTATTATTATCGTAATAACTCTTATTCTTGTCCTTATTCCTATTATTATTATCGTAATAACTCTTATTTTTGTCCTTATTCCTATTTTATCATCGTATTAACTCTCACTTTTATCCTTATTACTATTATTATTATCGTAATAACTCATATTTTTATCCTTATTTCTGTTATTATTATCATTATAACTATTACTTTCAGCCATGTTCCTATTTTTATTATGTAATAACTCCTATTTTTATCCATATTTCTATTATTATTATCGTAATAACTCTTGTTTTCATCCTTATAACTATTATTATTATCGTAATAACTTTTATTCTTGTCCTTATTCCTATTTTATCATCGTATTAACTCTTACCTTTATCCTTATTACTATTATTATTATCGTAATAACTCTTATTTTTGTCCTTATTCCTATTTTATCATCGTATTAACTCTCACTTTTATCCTTATTACTATTATTATTATCGTAATAACTGATATTTTTATCCTTATTTCTGTTATTATTATCATTATAACTATTACTTTCAGCCATGTTCCTATTTTTATTATGTAATAACTCTTATTTTTATCTTTATTTCTATTATTATTATCGTAATGACTCTTATATTTATCCTTATTTCTATTATTATTATCGTAATAACTCTTATTTTTATCCTTATAACTATTATTATTATCGTAATAACTCTTATTTTTGTCCTTATTGCTATTATTATTATGATTATAACTATTACTTTTAGCCATATTCCTATTTTTATTATGTAATAACTCTTATTTTTATCCTTATTTCTATTATTATTATCGTAGTAACTCTTATTTTTATCCTTATAACTATTATTATTATCGTAATAACTCTTATTTTTATCCTTATAACTATTATTATTATCGTAATAACTCTTATTCTTCTCCTTATTCCTATTTTATCATCGTATTCACTCTTACTTTTATCCTTATTACTATTATTATTATCGTAATAACTCTTATTCTTGTCCATATTCCTATTTTATCATCGTATTGACGCTTACTTTTATCCTTATTACTATTATTATTATCGTAATAACTCTTATTTTTATCCTTATTTCTATTATTATTATCATTATAACCATTATTTTCAGCCTTATTCCTATTTTATATTATGTAATAACTCTTATTTTTATCATTATTACTATTATTATTATCGTAATAACTCTTATTCTTGTCCTTATTCCTATTTTATCATCGTATTAACTCTTACTTTTATCCTTATTACTATTATTATTATCGTAATAACTCTTATTTTTATCCTTATTTCTATTATTATTATCGTAATGACTCTTATTTTTATCCTTATTTCCATTATTATTATCGTAATAACTCTTATTTTTATCCTTATAACTATTATTATTATCGTAATAACTCTTATTTTTATCCTTATAACTATTATTATTATCGTAATAACTCTTATTCTTGTCCTTATTCCTATTATTATTATCGTAATAACTCTTATTTTTGTCCTTATTCCTATTTTATCATCGTATTAACTCTCACTTTTATCCTTATTACTATTATTATTATCGTAATAACTCATATTTTTATCCTTATTTCTGTTATTATTATCATTATAACTATTACTTTCAGCCATGTTCCTATTTTTCTTATGTAATAACTCTTATTTTTATCTTTATTTCTATTATTATTATCGAAAAGACTCTAATTTTTATCCTTATTTCCATTATTATTATCGTAATAACTCTTATTTTTATCCTTATAACTATTATTATTATCGTAATAACTCTTATTTTTATGCTTATAACTATAATTATTATCGTAATAACTCTTATTTTTGTCCTTATTCGTATTTTATCATGGTATTAACTCTTACTTTTATCCTTATTACTATTATTATTATCGTAATAACTCTTATTTTTATCCTTATTACTATTATTATTATGATTATAACTATTACTTTCAGCCATATTCCTATTTTTATTATGTAATAACTCTTATTTTTATCCTTATTTCTATTATTATTATCATTATAACTATTACTTTCAGCCATATTCCTATTTTTATTATGTAATAACTCTTATTTTTATCCTTATTTCTATTATTATTATCGTATTAACTCTTACTTTTATCCTTATTACTATTATTATTATCGTAATAACTCTTATTTTTATGCTTATTTCTGTTATTGTTATCATTATAACTATTACTTTCAACCATATTCCTATTTTTATTATGTAATAACTCTTATTTTTATCCATATTTCTATTATTATTATTGTAATAACTCTTATTTTTATCCTTATTTCTGTTATTATTATCATTATAACTATATCTTTCAGCCATATTCCTATTTTTATTATGTAATAACTCTTATTTTTATCCTTATTTCTGTTATTATTATCATTATAACTATTACTTTCAGCCATATTCCTATTTTTATTATGTAATAACGCTTATTTTTATCCTTATTTCTATTATTATTATCGTAATATCTCTTATTTTTATCCTTATAACTATTATTATTATCGTAATAACTCTTATTTTTATCCTTATTTCTATTATTATTATCGTAGTAACTCTCATTTTTGTCCTTATTCCTGTTTTATCATCGTATTAACTCTTAATTTTATCCTCATTACCATTATTATTATCGTAATAACTCTTATTTTTATCCTTATTACTATTATTATTATCGTAATAACTCTTATTTTTATCCTTATAACCATTATTATTATCGTAATAACTCTTATTCTTGTCCTTATTCCTATTATTATTATCGTAATAACTCTTATTTTTGTCCTTATTCCTATTTTATCATCGTATTAACTCTCACATTTATCCTTATTACTATTATTATTATCGTAATAACTCATATTTTTATCCTTATTTCTGTTATTATTATCATTATAACTATTACTTTCAGCCATGTTCCTATTTTTATTATGTAATAACTCCTATTTTTATCCATATTTCTATTATTATTATCGTAATAACTCTTGTTTTCATCCTTATAACTATTATTATTATCGTAATAACTTTTATTCTTGTCCTTATTCCTATTTTATCATCGTATTAACTCTTACCTTTATCCTTATTACTATTATTATTATCGTAATAACTCTTATTTTTGTCCTTATTCCTATTTTATCATCGTATTAACTCTCACTTTTATCCTTATTACTATTATTATTATCGTAATAACTGATATTTTTATCCTTATTTCTGTTATTATTATCATTATAACTATTACTTTCAGCCATGTTCCTATTTTTATTATGTAATAACTCTTATTTTTATCTTTATTTCTATTATTTTTATCGTAATGACTCTTATATTTATCCTTATTTCTATTATTATTATCGTAATAACTCTTATTTTTATCCTTATAACTATTATTATTATCGTAATAACTCTTATTTTTGTCCTTATTGCTATTATTATTATGATTATAACTATTACTTTTAGCCATATTCCTATTTTTATTATGTAATAACTCTTATTTTTATCCTTATTTCTATTATTATTATCGTAGTAACTCTTATTTTTATCCTTATAACTATTATTATTATCGTAATAACTCATATTTTTATCCTTATTTCTGTTATTATTATAATTATAACTATTACTTTCAGCCATGTTCCTATTTTTATTATGTAATAACTCTTATTTTTATCTTTATTTCTATTATTATTATCGTAATGACTCTTATTTTTGTCCTTATTCGTATTTTATCATCGTATTAACTCTTACTTTTATCCTTATTACTATTATTATTATCGTAATAACTCTTATTTTTGTCCTTATTCGTATTTTATCATCGTATTAACTCTTACTTTTATCCTTATTACTATTATTATTATCGTAATAACTCTTATTTTTATCCTTATAACTATTATTATTATGGTAATAACTCTTATTTTTGTCCTTATTCGTATTTTATCATCGTATTAACTCTTACTTTTATCCTTATTACTATTATTATTATCGTAATAACTCTTATTTTTATGCTTATTTCTGTTATTGTTATCATTATAACTATTACTTTCAGCCATATTCCTATTTTTATTATGTAATAACTCTTATTTTTATCCATATTTCTATTATTATTATTGTAATAACTCTTATTTTTATCCTTATTTCTGTTATTATTATCATTATAACTATTTCTTTCAGCCATATTCCTATTTTTATTATGTAATAACTCTTATTTTTATCCTTATTTCTGTTATTATTATCATTATAACTATTACTTTCAGCCATATTCCTATTTTTATTATGTAATAACGCTTATTTTTATCCTTATTTCTATTATTATTATCGTAATATCTCTTATTTTTATCCTTATAACTATTATTATTATCGTAATAACTCTTATTTTTATCCTTATTTCTATTATTATTATCGTAGTAACTCTCATTTTTGTCCTTATTCCTGTTTTATCATCGTATTACCTCTTAATTTTATCCTCATTACCATTATTATTATCGTAATAACTCTTATTTTTATCCTTATTACTATTATTATTATCGTAATAACTCTTATTTTTATCGTTATAACTATTATTATTATCGTAATAACTCTTATTCTTGTCCTTATTCCTATTATTATTATCGTAATAACTCTTATTTTTGTCCTTATTCCTATTTTATCATCGTATTAACTCTCACTTTTATCCTTATTACTATATTTATTATCGTAATAACTCATATTTTTATCCTTATTTCTGTTATTATTATCATTATAACTATTACTTTCAGCCATGTTCCTATTTTTATTATGTAATAACTCTTATTTTTATCTTTATTTCTATTATTATTATCGTAATGACTCTTATTTTTATCCTTATTTCCATTATTATTATCGTAATAACTCTTATTTTTATCCTTATAACTATTATTATTATCGTAATAACTGTTGGGACTAGGGATGAAAAATAAACCAGTCTTGTGTGAGTGCACAAAATATATATGTATATTTCACAATCGCGTAATCGTTCGGCACAAAACGCAGCAATACCTTCTTAATCCGTCTCTGTCTCTTTTGTAACTAACTGCCGATTTCGCGGTGATATAAACACGCGGTGTCGCAGCGGTATATACATGTACATACGTGTGTTCGCATGGTAACGGCTTATTTTGACGGTTATGCCTAACACTCCCCCTCAAAATAAGAACGTATGTCAATCGCTTGTGTTTACATTTCTTGAGTGCGATGAATGAACTACTACGATGCGCCGGTTCCTTACTCTAGTGTTTACGGCTATACATAAAGGACGAAATACATTTCAGGTGACGCGGTCCGCTCAAGCCTTTCGTTAATACATCTGCAATTAAATCATTTGACGCTTTGTGAATAACCTTTATTTGACCATCTTTTATCTTTTCTCGTATGAAGTGATGCCTAATATCGATGTGTTTTGATCGACCGTGAAAAATGGGATTTTTGGCGAGTTCGATAGCACTTCGATTATCGTTGAATAACGGTATGTATTTTTGTTTGAGAATTCCGATGGCTTTCAGAAAGCTTTGCAGATGAACGGCCTCCTTTGTCGCTTCTGTCAATGCCATGTACTCGGCTTCCATGGTGGAAAGCGCAACTGTGCGTTGTTTCCGCGACTCCCAACTTACAGGACCGCTGCTTAACATAAAAATAACCCCGGTATATGATCTCCGGTCTTGTACGTTCGCCCCCCAGTCGGCGTCCGCGTAACCCCTTAAAATACCGTCGCTTTTTTGGAATTTTATTCCTAAGTCGATCGTACCCTTAAGATATCGAAGTACGCGTTTCGCTGCAATGCAGTGTTGACGCTCATAACACGAGCTATATTGGCTAAGACTACTTGCAGCGTGAGCTATATCGGGACGTGTGGCGGTAGCTAAATACATAAGGGATCCGACGAGTTCCCTATATGGAAAGTTCCCTACATCGACGCCAGGCTTTTCGGGCTTGATCAGTTTCTGAGAGGGATCAATCGGCGAAATTACGGGGTTTGAATTTAGCATGCCGAATTTTTCCAAAATTCTTTTTATATATCCGCTTTGCTTCATCTTTATTCCGGTGTTGTCGTGTTCAAATTCGATGCCTAAGCAGTGTTTGATCCGTCCCAGATCTGTCATTTTAAATTTCTGCATAAGATCTCTTTTAACGTATTTTAATAGCGCATCGTCTTTCGCGGCGATTACAATGTCGTCTACGTATACGGCGAGGACGAGAAAATGCTCCCCCTTTCGCAATACATATACGCACGGGTCGGCATAGAGAGGGGTAAAATTCATATTTCGCAACTCCTCGTCCAGGCGTTTGTTCCACTGTCTACCGGCTTGTTTCAGTCCATACAGGGCCTTTTTTATCTTACAAACTCTGTTGCCGTTCGATAATTCGCTCAGCATTCTCTGAGCACTTTCGCTGCATTCCGCGGGTCCGTACGATATTATATCGCGTAAAGCGTCGGGAAGGACGTCCGGTACCGTCATAAAAATGTCTTTGTCGACCTTTCCGTTTAGATACGCTGTCGATACGTCTAATTGATGGACCTTCATGTCGTATTCCACAGCCAGAGCCATAATCAGCCGTATCGAGCTCAGTCTGGTAACGGGAGCGTGTGTTTCCTCGTAATCTAAACCCGGGCGTTGTGCGAAACCGCGCGCTACTAGGCGTGCCTTCCTCCGCATTATTTTTCCGTCGGCGCTTACTTTATCGCGGAGGACCATGCGACATCCAATAATATCGCGATTAGAAGGACGTTCGACCATCTCCCAAACCTCGTTTTTGAGCATTGCCGCTATTTCATCCCGAATCGCGACGCGCCATTCCGTTTTATCCGGGCCGGAAAGCGCGGTTTGCAAGGGAACTTCGGCCATGCCCGCCGATTCTACCGAGTTTGAGGATTCAGCGACGTCGAATACGTCGTCTTCTCCTTCCTCGAATTGAAATT
Organism: Megachile willughbiella; assembly: GCA_945859595.2. NCBI lineage: Eukaryota > Metazoa > Arthropoda > Insecta > Hymenoptera > Megachilidae > Megachile > Megachile willughbiella. The sequence continues at coordinate 6,668 of CAMAOD020000092.1, read as the reverse complement.
CGTTTTCGGTATCGCCCTGGATTTCGACGGTACTCCGTATTTTTCTCGGCCTGCCGCGATTTCCGGTCCGAAGTATTCGCGGTCTGCCTACCCTGTACCTAATCTCATTCGCGCTTGTCGGATTACCATTTGGTTCTCGTCGAGGATCTACGGGTACTTCAAGGATGCTATCGCCACTATCCGTTTTCCGGCAACTATTTCCTGACTGTTCCCCCCTTTCCGTGACTTCCGAGGGAATTATTTTGTTTTGCACATCTATTTCTATGTTTTTGTGCGAACTGTCAAGGCGCGCGTCGTCAGCATTATTTTCGGAATATGAATTTTCGCTCTTTGCTCGATCTTCGCGATCCGATTTCTCTGTCCCTTTTAACGCCTCGTTTACGAACCTAATATCGCGGGAAATATCGACGCGATTCTCGTCGGGGAGCCACACTCTAAATCCCTTCGTTTCCTCCGAATACCCGAGGAATATTCCTTCTTTGGCACGAGGATCGAGTTTAGATTTTTGACGGTCTCGATTCAAAGTTATGACCTTGGACCCGAAAATTTTGAAATACGACACGTCCGGTGGTTTCCCCATCCAACGATAATAGGCGTTTTCGCCGTTAAGAGCGCGAGACGGTAATCTGTTGCGCGTATAATTTGCGTTTGCTATCGCTTCGGCCCAAAAACGCTTCGGAAGACCCGCCTGAAGGAGCAGGCATCGCGCCGTTTCCACGAGCGTACGGTTTTTCCGCTCAGCAACACCGTTTTGTTGGGGTGTGTGCGTTACGGTTAGCCGTCTTTTAATACCGCACGAATTTAGGTATTGGTTGAATTCGTTGTTTAGAAACTCTCGGCCGTTATCAGACTGTAGATACTTTATCCGCGCGCCCGTCTGATTTTCCGCGAAGTTCTTAAATTTCTTAAAGGCCGACAACGCTTCGCTTTTTTGTTTTAGGAAGAAAACTTCACACCATCGCGTATAATCGTCTATAAACAGAATAAAGTATTTCGCGCCGCCGATCGATTCAACGCTCATCGGTCCGCATATGTCTGTGTGTACTATTTCCAGTGTGTTTACTACGCGGTCTGACTTTTTCGGAAATGGTAACTTCGACATTTTCGAACGCAAACAGACTTCGCAGGTGGGAAGTTTTTCGTTCTTTTCGAAGGAGACGCCGCGTACGCTCTTATCATTATTTATTTTATGCAAGCTTTCCTCGTTAACATGACCAAGGCGCCGGTGCCACAATTCGATACTTTTTACCGGTTCTGATTTTGAAACGGCTATGAAGGCCGCGGAGTGCGCGTAGTAAAGGTTATCGTTGCGTTCGGCAGTAAACACAACTTCTCCGCCAGGTTCAAACACAGTGGCGTCGTGTTTCCGAAACAAAACATTATACCCGTTGTCGGTGATTTTGGCAACGGATATTAGGTTCGTGCGAAGGTCGGGTACGAACAGCGTATCGCGGAGTTTAACTGTTTTATTCGAACTTGGGTTTTTCAAATCTAAACGAACGGTGCCCTGACCTTCTACCCGTGTCGATGCGCTACTAGCTAGATTTAACGTGTCGCACGTTGACGGTTTGATTTGAACGAACGAAAAGGCATCGCCGCTCATGTGCGATGAGCAGCCGCTGTCGAGACACCATTTCCTTTTCTCACCTTTTTCTGGTATGCAGGCCTGGAAAGCGACTTCCCTTGTTCCTGGTCCACTGCTGTGCGGTAGATCTTCCTCGGCCATTCTTGCGATTGATTGCCTTTTTCCGCGGGGTAGACTCCGGCATTCCGTGACTCGATGACCGATTTTTTTGCATCGAAAACAGCGTAGCTTAGGAACTTCTTTTACATTTTTATACGGCTCTGCATCCTGGACGTATCGTTGCATCGAATTTGGCTTGTCCTGCTTATTTGGTTTCCGAATCCACATTGCGCTATTGCTGGGCTGATCTTCTCTATTAATTCGCGCATCGCTCTCTTCCAATATTTTAATTTTGAGAGCTTCGGGCGTCGGATATTCATCCCGAGATTCTATTGCAATTCGGAAGCTTTCGAATGAGCTGGGTAAGCTGTACAGCAATAGGACAGCTAACATTTCTGGATTGATCTTTACATCCATATCTCCCAGTTTATCAACTGCATCGAAAAAGGAGTTGATGTGTGTCCGTATATCGTCGCCCTCAGCCATTTTCCGCAGGGCGAGGTGCTTCAGTAGCGTTGCCTTTCGCGCAGGACCCTTCGACTGGTAGATGCTTTCTAATTTTTTCCACACCTCGTTCGACGTCTTGCAGTGTTTAATTTGTTTTAATTCGGACGGGCTGATGGCTAAAATTATATCGGATCGGGCTTTTGCGTCTGCCTCGTCCCAATCTCTTGCCATCGTGACGGTTGCTGCTTCCTGAGTTACATGAGGCCTTGGTCTGTCGCCGTTTACGTACTTCCAATTTTCATTTTTAATTAAAAGTGCTTCCATTTGAATCTTCCAGGTATCGAAATTGTCTTTCCCCAGAGGTTCAATACGCACTGTAGTAGAACCCATTTTTTTTTTTTTAAATTTTCACGATTCACGCTCACACCACACTCGCGAATTTTTAAATTCGTCGTACTGACAAAAGTTCGTTTATTTTTCCGGACGCGACTAGCGTTTTCCTGGGCCCATAACCTGTTGGGACTAGGGATGAAAAATAAACCAGTCTTGTGTGAGTGCACAAAATATATATGTATATTTCACAATCGCGTAATCGTTCGGCACAAAACGCAGCAATACCTTCTTAATCCGTCTCTGTCTCTTTTGTAACTAACTGCCGATTTCGCGGTGATATAAACACGCGGTGTCGCAGCGGTATATACATGTACATACGTGTGTTCGCATGGTAACGGCTTATTTTGACGGTTATGCCTAACAATAACTCTTATTTTTGTCCTTATTCGTATTTTATCATCGTATTAACTCTTACTTTTATCCTTATTACTATTATTATTATCGTAACAACTCTTATTTTTATGCTTATTTCTGTTATTGTTATCATTATAACTATTACTTTCAGCCATATTCCTATTTTTATTATCTAATAACTGCTATTTTTATCCATATTTCTATTATTATTATCGTAATAACTCTTGTTTTTATCCTTATAACTATTATTATTATCGTAATAACTCTTATTCTTGTCCTTATTCCTATTTTATCATCGTATTAACTCTTACCTTTATCCTTATTACTATAATTATTATCGTAATAACTCTTATTTTTGTCCTTATTCGTATTTTATCATGGTATTAACTCTTACTTTTATCCTTATTACTATTATTATTATCGTAATAACTCTTATTTTTATCCTTATTACTATTATTATTATGATTATAACTATTACTTTCAGCCATATTCATATTTTTATTATGTAATAACTCTTATTTTTATCCTTATTTCTATTATTATTATCGTAGTAACTCTTATTTTTATCCTTATAACTATTATTATTATCGTAATAACTCTTATTTTTATCCTTATTTCTGTTATTATTATCATTATAACTATTACTTTCAGCCATATTCCTATTTTTATTATGTAATAACTCTTATTTTTATCCTTATTTCTATTATTATTATCATTATAACTATTACTTTCAGCCATGTTCCTATTTTTATTATGTAATAACTCTTATTTTCATCCTTATTTCTATTATTATTATCGAAAAGACTCTAATTTTTATCCTTATTTCCTTTATTATTATCGTAATAACTCTTATTTTTATCCTTATAACTATTATTATTATCGTAATAACTCTTATTTTTATCCTTATAACTATTATTATTATCGTAATAACTCTTATTTTTATCCTTATTACTATTATTATTATGATTATAACTATTACTTTCAGCCATATTCCTATTTTTATTATGTAATAACTCTTATTTTTATCCTTATTTCTATTATTATTATCGTAGTAACTCTTATTTTTATCCTTATAACTATTATTATTATCGTAATAACTCTTATTTTTATCCTTATTTCTGTTATTATTATCATTATAACTATTACTTTCAGCCATATTCCTATTTTTATTATGTAATAACTCTTATTTTTATCCTTATTTCTATTATTATTATCATTATAACTATTACTTTCAGCCATGTTCCTATTTTTTAATGTAATAACTCTTATTTTCATCCTTATTTCTATTATTATTATCGAAAAGACTCTAATTTTTATCCTTATTTCCTTTATTATTATCGTAATAACTCTTATTTTTATCCTTATAACTATTATTATTATCGTAATAACTCTTATTTTTGTCCTTATTCGTATTTTATCATCGTATTAACTCTTACTTTTATCCTTATTACTATTATTATTATCGTAATAACTCTTATTTTTATCCTTATAACTATTATTATTATCGTAATAACTCTTATTTTTGTCCTTATTCGTATTTTATCATCGTATTAACTCTTACTTTTATCCTTATTACTATTATCATTATCGTAATAACTCTTATTTTTATCCTTATAACTATTATTATTATCGTAATAACTCTTATTTTTGTCCTTATTCGTATTTTATCATCGTATTAACTCTTACTTTTATACTTATTACTATTATTATTATCGTAATAACTCTTATTTTTATGCTTATTTCTGTTATTGTTATCATTATAACTATTACTTTCAGCCATATTCCTATTTTTATTATGCAATAACTGCTATTTTTATCCATATTTCTATTATTATTATCGTAATAACTCTTGTTTTTATCCTTATAACTATTATTATTATCGTAATAACTCTTATTCTTGTCCTTATTCCTATTTTATCATCGTATTAACTCTTACCTTTATCCTTATTACTATTATTATTATCGTAATAACTCTTATTTTTGTCCTTATTCCTATTTTATCATCGTATTAACTCTCACTTTTATCCTTATTACTATTATTATTATCGTAATAACTCATATTTTTATCCTTATTTCTGTTACTATTATCATTATAACTATTACTTTCAGCCATGTTCCTATTTTTATTATGTAATAACTCTTATTTTTAACTTTATTTCTATTATTATTATCGTAATGACTCTTATTTTTATCCTTATTTCCATTATTATTATCGTAATAACTCTTATTTTTATCCTTATTTCTATTATTATTATCGTAATAACTCTTATTTTTATCCTTATAACTATTATTATTATCGTAATAACTCTTATTTTTGTCCTTATTGCTATTATTATTATGATTATAACTATTACTTTTAGCCATATTCCTATTTTTATTATGTAATAACTCTTATTTTTATCCTTATTTCTATTATTATTGTCGTAGTAACTCTTATTTTTACCCTTATAGCTATTATTATTATCTTAATAACTCTTATTTTTATCCTTATAACTATTATTATTATCGTAATAACTCTTATTCTTGTCCTTATTCCTATTTTATCATCGTATTCACTCTTACTTTTATCCTTATTACTATGATTATTATCGTAATAACTCTTATTCTTGTCCTTATTCCTATTTTATCATCGTATTAACTCTCACTTTTATCCTTATTACTATTATTATTATCGTAATAACTCATATTTTTATCCTTATTTCTGTTATTATTATAATTATAACTATTACTTTCAGCCATGTTCCTATTTTTATTATGTAATAACTCTTATTTTTATCTTTATTTCTATTATTATTATCGTAATGACTCTTATTTTTGTCCTTATTCGTATTTTATCATCGTATTAACTCTTACTTTTATCCTTATTACTATTATTATTATCGTAATAACTCTTATTTTTGTCCTTATTCGTATTTTATCATCGTATTAACTCTTACTTTTATCCTTATTACTATTATTATTATCGTAATAACTCTTATTTTTATCCTTATAACTATTATTATTATGGTAATAACTCTTATTTTTGTCCTTATTCGTATTTTATCATCGTATTAACTCTTACTTTTATCCTTATTACTATTATTATTATCGTAATAACTCTTATTTTTATGCTTATTTCTGTTATTGTGATCATTATAACTATTACTTTCAGCCATATTCCTATTTTTATTATGTAATAACTCTTATTTTTATCCATATTTCTATTATTATTATTGTAATAACTCTTATTTTTATCCTTATTTCTGTTATTATTATCATTATAACTATTTCTTTCAGCCATATTCCTATTTTTATTATGTAATAACTCTTATTTTTATCCTTATTTCTGTTATTATTATCATTATAACTATTACTTTCAGCCATATTCCTATTTTTATTATGTAATAACGCTTATTTTTATCCTTATTTCTATTATTATTATCGTAATATCTCTTATTTTTATCCTTATAACTATTATTATTATCGTAATAACTCTTATTTTTATCCTTATTTCTATTATTATTATCGTAGTAACTCTCATTTTTGTCCTTATTCCTGTTTTATCATCGTATTAACTCTTAATTTTATCCTCATTACCATTATTATTATCGTAATAACTCTTATTTTTATCCTTATTACTATTATTATTATCGTAATAACTCTTATTTTTATCCTTATAACCATTATTATTATCGTAATAACTCTTATTCTTGTCCTTATTCCTATTATTATTATCGTAATAACTCTTATTTTTGTCCTTATTCCTATTTTATCATCGTATTAACTCTCACTTTTATCCTTATTACTATTA